>PVNU02001973.1:0-35777 GCA_003013855.2 Liriodendron chinense | reverse complement strand
TCTAAAAAAAAAGAAAGTCTTTTAAAAAAATAAGTTTTCCGAAAAATGATAGTTTGTAAAAGAGAAAAAAAATTGGGTTACTTTGCAAAATGTCGGTTTTTGAAAGATAAAGGTTTGAGAAGGAAAATGTGAGTTTTCAAATAGAAATATAGTTTCTGGGAAAAAACAAGTATTTTTAAAAAGTTTAAGTATCCGTGAAAAACGGAGATTTTTTTTGAAGAATAATGCCTTTGCTCGGAAAAAAAAAACTGAGTTTTCCGAAAAAATATGTTAGAGCGAAAAATAAGATGCTTAAGCGAATAAAAAAGAGTTTTATGAGAACAATGACGAATTTTTGAAAATATAGAGCTTCTCGAAAGCCAAACGTGAGATTTGTGAAATTTTAAAATTTCTCTGAAAAAAATGAAAGTTTTCTAAAAAATAAAAATTCTACGAAAAATGGGTGCATTGTAAAAAAGTTATAGTCTCTGTGAAAACCGAGGTTTTTCTTTAAATACAAAGCCTTTCTTAAGAAAAAAAATGTGCGGTTATTTAAAACTTATAATTTTTATGAGAAAACGAAAGTTTTCTAAAAAAAAAGAAAGTTCTTTTAAAAAAAATAAGTTTTTCGAAAAATGATAGTTTTGTAAAAAAGAAAAGAAATTGGGTTACTTTGCAAAATGTCGGTTTTTTGAAAGTAGAAAAGGTTTTGTGAAGGAAAATGTGAGTTTTCTAAAAGAAATATAGTTTCTGGGAAAAAAACAAGTATTTTTAAAAAGTTTAAGTTTCCGTGAAAAACGGCGATTTTTTTGAAGAATAATGCCTTTGCTCGGAAAAAAAACTGAGTTTTCCGAAAAAATATTGTTAGAGCGAAAGAAATAAAAAGTTTGGAGAATAAAAAAGAGTTTATGAGAACAATGACGAATTTTTGAAAATATAGAGCTTCTCTAAAGCCAAACGTGAGATTTGTGAAATTTTAAAATTTCTCTGAAAAAAATGAAAGTTTTCTAAAAAATAAAAATTCTACGAAAAATGGGTGCATTGTAAAAAGTTATAGTCTCTGTGAAAACCGAGGTTTTTCTTTAAATACAAAGCCTTTCTTAAGAAAAAAAATGTGCGGTTATTTAAAACTTATAATTTTTATGAGAAAACGAAAGTTTTCTAGAAAAAAAAGAAAGTTCTTTTAAAAAAAAATAAGTTTTTCGAAAAATGATAGTTTTGTAAAAAAGAAAAGAAATTGGGTTACTTTGCAAAATGTCGGTTTTTTGAAAGTAGAAAGGTTTTGTGAAGGAAAATGTGAGTTTTCTAAAAGAAATATAGTTTCTGGGAAAAAAACAAGTATTTTTAAAAAGTTTAAGTTTCCGTGAAAAACGGCGATTTTTTTGAAGAATAATGCCTTTGCTCGGAAAAAAAACTGAGTTTTCCGAAAAAATATTGTTAGAGCGAAAGAAATAAAATGTTTAGAGAATAAAAAAGAGTTTTATGAGAACAATGACGAATTTTTGAAAATATAGAGCTTCTCGAAAGCCAAACGTGAGATTTGTGAAATTTTAAAATTTCTCTGAAAAAAATGAAAGTTTTCTAAAAAATAAAAATTCTACGAAAATGGGTGCATTGTAAAAAAGTTATAGTCTCTGTGAAAACCGAGGTTTTTCTTTAAATACAAAGCCTTTCTTAAGAAAAAAAATGTGCGGTTATTTAAAACTTATAATTTTTATGAGAAAACGAAAGTTTTCTAAAAAAAAAGAAAGTTCTTTAAAAAAAATAAGTTTTTCGAAAAATGATAGTTTTGTAAAAAAGAAAAGAAATTGGGTTACTTTGCAAAATGTCGGTTTTTTGAAAGTAGAAAGGTTTTGTGAAGGAAAATGTGAGTTTTCTAAAAGAAATATAGTTTCTGGGAAAAAAACAAGTATTTTTAAAAAGTTTAAGTTTCCGTGAAAAACGGCGATTTTTTTGAAGAATAATGCCTTTGCTCGGAAAAAAAAACTGAGTTTTCCGAAAAAATATTGTTAGAGCGAAAGAAATAAAAAGTTTTAGGAGAATAAAAAAGAGTTTTATGAGAACAATGACGAATTTTTGAAAATATAGAGCTTCTCGAAAGCCAAACGTGAGATTTGTGAAATTTTAAAATTTCTCTGAAAAAAATGAAAGTTTTCTAAAAAATAAAAATTCTACGAAAAATGGGTGCATTGTAAAAAAGTTATAGTCTCTGTGAAAACCGAGGTTTTTCTTTAAATACAAAGCCTTTCTTAAGAAAAAAAAATGTGCGGTTATTTAAAACTTATAATTTTTATGAGAAAACGAAAGTTTTCTAAAAAAAAAGAAAGTTCTTTTAAAAAAAATAAGTTTTTCGAAAAATGATAGTTTTGTAAAAAAGAAAAGAAATTGGGTTACTTTGCAAAATGTCGGTTTTTTGAAAGTAGAAAGGTTTTTCGTAGGAAAATGTGAGTTTTCTAAAAGAAATATAGTTTCTGGGAAAAAAACAAGTATTTTTAAAAAGTTTAAGTTTCCGTGAAAAACGGCGATTTTTTTGAAGAATAATGCCTTTGCTCGGAAAAAAAAACTGAGTTTTCCGAAAAAATATTGTTAGAGCGAAAGAAATAAAAGTTTTAGGAGAATAAAAAAGAGTTTTATGAGAACAATGACGAATTTTTGAAAATATAGAGCTTCTCGAAAGCCAAACGTGAGATTTGTGAAATTTTAAAATTTCTCTGAAAAAAATGAAAGTTTTCTAAAAAATAAAAATTCTACGAAAAATGGGTGCATTGTAAAAAAGTTATAGTCTCTGTGAAAACCGAGGTTTTTCTTTAAATACAAAGCCTTTCTTAAGAAAAAAAAATGTGCGGTTATTTAAAACTTATAATTTTTATGAGAAAACGAAAGTTTTCTAAAAAAAAAGAAAGTTCTTTTAAAAAAAATAAGTTTTTCGAAAAATGATAGTTTTGTAAAAAAGAAAAGAAATTGGGTTACTTTGCAAAATGTCGGTTTTTTGAAAGTAGAAAGGTTTTGTGAAGGAAAATGTGAGTTTTCTAAAAGAAATATAGTTTCTGGGAAAAAAACAAGTATTTTTAAAAAGTTTAAGTTTCCGTGAAAAACGGCGATTTTTTTGAAGAATAATGCCTTTGCTCGGAAAAAAAACTGAGTTTTCCGAAAAAATATTGTTAGAGCGAAAGAAATAAAAGTTTTAGGAGAATAAAAAGAGTTTTATGAGAACAATGACGAATTTTTGAAAATATAGAGCTTCTCGAAAGCCAAACGTGAGATTTGTGAAATTTTAAAATTTCTCTGAAAAAAATGAAAGTTTTCTAAAAAATAAAAATTCTACGAAAAATGGGTGCATTGTAAAAAAGTTATAGTCTCTGTGAAAACCGAGGTTTTTCTTTAAATACAAAGCCTTTCTTAAGAAAAAAAATGTGCGGTTATTTAAAACTTATAATTTTTATGAGAAAACGAAAGTTTTCTAAAAAAAAAGAAAGTTCTTTTAAAAAAAATAAGTTTTTCGAAAAATGATAGTTTTGTAAAAAGAAAAGAAATTGGGTTACTTTGCAAAATGTCGGTTTTTTGAAAGTAGAAAGGTTTTGTGAAGGAAAATGTGAGTTTTCTAAAAGAAATATAGTTTCTGGGAAAAAAACAAGTATTTTTAAAAAGTTTAAGTTTCCGTGAAAAACGGCGATTTTTTTGAAGAATAATGCCTTTGCTCGGAAAAAAAAACTGAGTTTTCCGAAAAAATATTGTTAGAGCGAAAGAAATAAAATGTTTAGAGAATAAAAAAGAGTTTTATGAGAACAATGACGAATTTTTGAAAATATAGAGCTTCTCGAAAGCCAAACGTGAGATTTGTGAAATTTTAAAATTTCTCTGAAAAAAATGAAAGTTTTCTAAAAAATAAAAATTCTACGAAAAATGGGTGCATTGTAAAAAAGTTATAGTCTCTGTGAAAACCGAGGTTTTTCTTTAAATACAAAGCCTTTCTTAAGAAAAAAAATGTGCGGTTATTTAAAACTTATAATTTTTATGAGAAAACGAAAGTTTTCTAGAAAAAAAAGAAAGTTCTTTTAAAAAAAATAAGTTTTTCGAAAAATGATAGTTTTGTAAAAAAGAAAAGAAATTGGGTTACTTTGCAAAATGTCGGTTTTTTGAAAGTAGAAAGGTTTTGTGAAGGAAAATGTGAGTTTTCTAAAAGAAATATAGTTTCTGGGAAAAAAACAAGTATTTTTAAAAAGTTTAAGTTTCCGTGAAAAACGGCGATTTTTTTGAAGAATAATGCCTTTGCTCGGAAAAAAAACTGAGTTTTCCGAAAAAATATTGTTAGAGCGAAAGAAATAAAATGTTTATGAGAATAAAAAAGAGTTTTATGAGAACAATGACGAATTTTTGAAAATATAGAGCTTCTCGAAAGCCAAACGTGAGATTTGTGAAATTTTAAAATTTCTCTGAAAAAAATGAAAGTTTTCTAAAAAATAAAAATTCTACGAAAAATGGGTGCATTGTAAAAAGTTATAGTCTCTGTGAAAACCGAGGTTTTTCTTTAAATACAAAGCCTTTCTTAAGAAAAAAAAATGTGCGGTTATTTAAAACTTATAATTTTTATGAGAAAACGAAAGTTTTCTAAAAAAAAAGAAAGTTCTTTTAAAAAAAATAAGTTTTTCGAAAAATGATAGTTTTGTAAAAAAGAAAAGAAATTGGGTTACTTTGCAAAATGTCGGTTTTTTGAAAGTAGAAAGGTTTTGTGTAGGAAAATGTGAGTTTTCTAAAAGAAATATAGTTTCTGGGAAAAAAACAAGTATTTTTAAAAAGTTTAAGTTTCCGTGAAAAACGGCGATTTTTTTGAAGAATAATGCCTTTGCTCGGAAAAAAAACTGAGTTTTCCGAAAAAATATTGTTAGAGCGAAAGAAATAAAAGTTTTAGAGAATAAAAAAGAGTTTTATGAGAACAATGACGAATTTTTGAAAATATAGAGCTTCTCGAAAGCCAAACGTGAGATTTGTGAAATTTTAAAATTTCTCTGAAAAAAATGAAAGTTTTCTAAAAAATAAAAATTCTACGAAAAATGGGTGCATTGTAAAAAAGTTATAGTCTCTGTGAAAACCGAGGTTTTTCTTTAAATACAAAGCCTTTCTTAAGAAAAAAAATGTGCGGTTATTTAAAACTTATAATTTTTATGAGAAAACGAAAGTTTTCTAGAAAAAAAAGAAAGTTCTTTTAAAAAAAATAAGTTTTTCGAAAAATGATAGTTTTGTAAAAAAGAAAAGAAATTGGGTTACTTTGCAAAATGTCGGTTTTTTGAAAGTAGAAAGGTTTTGTGAAGGAAAATGTGAGTTTTCTAAAAGAAATATAGTTTCTGGGAAAAAAACAAGTATTTTTAAAAAGTTTAAGTTTCCGTGAAAAACGGCGATTTTTTTGAAGAATAATGCCTTTGCTCGGAAAAAAAAACTGAGTTTTCCGAAAAAATATTGTTAGAGCGAAAGAAATAAAAAGTTTAGGAGAATAAAAAAGAGTTTTATGAGAACAATGACGAATTTTTGAAAATATAGAGCTTCTCGAAAGCCAAACGTGAGATTTGTGAAATTTTAAAATTTCTCTGAAAAAAATGAAAGTTTTCTAAAAAATAAAAATTCTACGAAAAATGGGTGCATTGTAAAAAAGTTATAGTCTCTGTGAAAACCGAGGTTTTTCTTTAAATACAAAGCCTTTCTTAAGAAAAAAAATGTGCGGTTATTTAAAACTTATAATTTTTATGAGAAAACGAAAGTTTTCTAAAAAAAAAAGAAAGTTCTTTTAAAAAAAATAAGTTTTTCGAAAAATGATAGTTTTGTAAAAAAGAAAAGAAATTGGGTTACTTTGCAAAATGTCGGTTTTTTGAAAGTAGAAAGGTTTTTTGCAGGGAAATGTGAGTTTTCTAAAAGAAATTTAGTTTCTGGGAAAAAACAAGTATTTTTAAAAAGTTTAAGTTTCCGTGAAAAACGAGGATTTTTTTGAAGAATAATGCCTTTGCTCGGAAAAAATAACTGAGTTTTTCGAAAAAATATTGTTAGAGCGAAAGAAATAAAATGTTTAAGAGAATAAAAAAGAGTTTTATGAGGACAATGACGAATTTTTGAAAATATAGAGCTTCTCGAAAGACAAACGTGAGATTTGTGAAATTTTAAAGTTTCTCTGAAAAAAATGAAAGTTTTCTAAAAAATAAAAATTCTACGAAAAATGGGTGCATTGTAAAAAAGTTATAGTCTCTGTGAAAACCGAGGTTTTTCTTTAAATACAAAGCCTTTCTTAAGAAAAAAAATGTGCGGTTATTTAAAACTTATAATTTTTATGAGAAAACGAAAGTTTTCTAAAAAAAAAGAAAGTTCTTTTAAAAAAAATAAGTTTTTCGAAAAATGATAGTTTTGTAAAAAAGAAAAGAAATTGGGTTACTTTGCAAAATGTCGGTTTTTTGAAAGTAGAAAGGTTTTGTGAAGGAAAATGTGAGTTTTCTAAAAGAAATATAGTTTCTGGGAAAAAAACAAGTATTTTTAAAAAGTTTAAGTTTCCGTGAAAAACGGCGATTTTTTTGAAGAATAATGCCTTTGCTCGGAAAAAAAACTGAGTTTTCCGAAAAAATATTGTTAGAGCGAAAGAAATAAAAAGTTTTGGAGAATAAAAAAGAGTTTTATGAGAACAATGTCGAATTTTTGAAAATATAGAGCTTCTCTAAAGCCAAACGTGAGATTTGTGAAATTTAAAATTTCTCTGAAAAAATGAAAGTTTTCTAAAAAATAAAAATTCTACGAAAAATGGGTGCATTGTAAAAAAGTTATAGTCTCTGTGAAAACCGAGGTTTTTCTTTAAATACAAAGCCTTTCTTAAGAAAAAAAATGTGCGGTTATTTAAAACTTATAATTTTTATGAGAAAACGAAAGTTTTCTAAAAAAAAAGAAAGTTCTTTTAAAAAAAATAAGTTTTTCGAAAAATGATAGTTTTGTAAAAAAGAAAAGAAATTGGGTTACTTTGCAAAATGTCGGTTTTTTGAAAGTAGAAAGGTTTTGTGAAGGAAAATGTGAGTTTTCTAAAAGAAATATAGTTTCTGGGAAAAAAACAAGTATTTTTAAAAAGTTTAAGTTTCCGTGAAAAACGGCGATTTTTTTGAAGAATAATGCCTTTGCTCGGAAAAAAAACTGAGTTTTCCGAAAAAATATTGTTAGAGCGAAAGAAATAAAATGTTTTAGGAGAATAAAAAAGAGTTTTATGAGAACAATGACGAATTTTTGAAAATATAGAGCTTCTCGAAAGCCAAACGTGAGATTTGTGAAATTTTAAAATTTCTCTGAAAAAAATGAAAGTTTTCTAAAAATAAAAATTCTACGAAAAATGGGTGCATTGTAAAAAAGTTATAGTCTCTGTGAAAACCGAGGTTTTTCTTTAAATACAAAGCCTTTCTTAAGAAAAAAAATGTGCGGTTATTTAAAACTTATAATTTTTATGAGAAAACGAAAGTTTTCTAAAAAAAAAGAAAGTTCTTTTAAAAAAAAATAAGTTTTTCGAAAAATGATAGTTTTGTAAAAAGAAAAGAAATTGGGTTACTTTGCAAAATGTCGGTTTTTTGAAAGTAGAAAGGTTTTGTGAAGGAAAATGTGAGTTTTCTAAAAGAAATATAGTTTCTGGGAAAAAAACAAGTATTTTTAAAAAGTTTAAGTTTCCGTGAAAAACGGCGATTTTTTTGAAGAATAATGCCTTTGCTCGGAAAAAAAACTGAGTTTTCCGAAAAAATATTGTTAGAGCGAAAGAAATAAAAGTTTTAGAGAATAAAAAAGAGTTTTATGAGAACAATGACGAATTTTTGAAAATATAGAGCTTCTCGAAAGCCAAACGTGAGATTTGTGAAATTTTAAAATTTCTCTGAAAAAAATGAAAGTTTTCTAAAAAATAAAAATTCTACGAAAAATGGGTGCATTGTAAAAAGTTATAGTCTCTGTGAAAACCGAGGTTTTTCTTTAAATACAAAGCCTTTCTTAAGAAAAAAAATGTGCGGTTATTTAAAACTTATAATTTTTATGAGAAAACGAAAGTTTTCTAAAAAAAAAGAAAGTTCTTTTAAAAAAAATAAGTTTTTCGAAAAATGATAGTTTTGTAAAAAAGAAAAGAAATTGGGTTACTTTGCAAAATGTCGGTTTTTTGAAAGTAGAAAGGTTTTGTGAAGGAAAATGTGAGTTTTCTAAAAGAAATATAGTTTCTGGGAAAAAAACAAGTATTTTTAAAAAGTTTAAGTTTCCGTGAAAAACGGCGATTTTTTTTGAAGAATAATGCCTTTGCTCGGAAAAAAAAACTGAGTTTTCCGAAAAAATATTGTTAGAGCGAAAGAAATAAAATGTTTAAGAGAATAAAAAAAGAGTTTTATGAGGACAATGACGAATTTTTGAAAATATAGAGCTTCTCGAAAGCCAAACGTGAGATTTGTGAAATTTTAAAATTTCTCTGAAAAAATGAAAGTTTTCTAAAAAATAAAAATTCTACGAAAAATGGGTGCATTGTAAAAAAGTTATAGTCTCTGTGAAAACCGAGGTTTTTCTTTAAATACAAAGCCTTTCTTAAGAAAAAAAATGTGCGGTTATTTAAAACTTATAATTTTTATGAGAAAACGAAAGTTTTCTAAAAAAAAAGAAAGTTCTTTTAAAAAAAATAAGTTTTTCGAAAAATGATAGTTTTGTAAAAAAGAAAAGAAATTGGGTTACTTTGCAAAATGTCGGTTTTTTGAAAGTAGAAAGGTTTTGTGAAGGAAAATGTGAGTTTTCTAAAAGAAATATAGTTTCTGGGAAAAAAACAAGTATTTTTAAAAAGTTTAAGTTTCCGTGAAAAACGGCGATTTTTTTTGAAGAATAATGCCTTTGCTCGGAAAAAAAACTGAGTTTTCCGAAAAAATATTGTTAGAGCGAAAGAAATAAAAAGTTTTGGAGAATAAAAAAGAGTTTTATGAGAACAATGACGAATTTTTGAAAATATAGAGCTTCTCTAAAGCCAAACGTGAGATTTGTGAAATTTTAAAATTTCTCTGAAAAAAATGAAAGTTTTCTAAAAATAAAAATTCTACGAAAAATGGGTGCATTGTAAAAAGTTATAGTCTCTGTGAAAACCGAGGTTTTTCTTTAAATACAAAGCCTTTCTTAAGAAAAAAAATGTGCGGTTATTTAAAACTTATAATTTTTATGAGAAAACGAAAGTTTTCTAAAAAAAAAGAAAGTTCTTTTAAAAAAAATAAGTTTTTCGAAAAATGATAGTTTTGTAAAAAAGAAAAGAAATTGGGTTACTTTGCAAAATGTCGGTTTTTTGAAAGTATAAAGGTTTTGTGAAGGAAAATGTGAGTTTTCTAAAAGAAATATAGTTTCTGGGAAAAAAACAAGTATTTTTAAAAAGTTTAAGTTTCCGTGAAAAACGGCGATTTTTTTGAAGAATAATGCCTTTGCTCGGAAAAAAAACTGAGTTTTCCGAAAAAATATTGTTAGAGCGAAAGAAATAAAAGTTTTAGAGAATAAAAAAGAGTTTTATGAGAACAATGACGAATTTTTGAAAATATAGAGCTTCTCTAAAGCCAAACGTGAGATTTGTGAAATTTTAAAATTTCTCTGAAAAAAATGAAAGTTTTCTAAAAATAAAAATTCTACGAAAAATGGGTGCATTGTAAAAAAGTTATAGTCTCTGTGAAAACCGAGGTTTTTCTTTAAATACAAAGCCTTTCTTAAGAAAAAAAATGTGCGGTTATTTAAAACTTATAATTTTTATGAGAAAACGAAAGTTTTCTAAAAAAAAAGAAAGTTCTTTTAAAAAAAATAAGTTTTTCGAAAAATGATAGTTTTGTAAAAAGAAAAGAAATTGGGTTACTTTGCAAAATGTCGGTTTTTTGAAAGTATAAAGGTTTTGTGAAGGAAAATGTGAGTTTTCTAAAAGAAATATAGTTTCTGGGAAAAAAAACAAGTATTTTTAAAAGTTTAAGTTTCCGTGAAAACGGCGATTTTTTTTGAAGAATAATGCCTTTGCTCGGAAAAAAAACTGAGTTTTCCGAAAAAATATTGTTAGAGCGAAAGAAATAAAAGTTTGGAGAATAAAAAAGAGTTTTATGAGAACAATGACGAATTTTTGAAAATATAGAGCTTCTCTAAAGCCAAACGTGAGATTTGTGAAATTTTAAAATTTCTCTGAAAAAAATGAAAGTTTTCTAAAAAATAAAAATTCTACGAAAATGGGTGCATTGTAAAAAAGTTATAGTCTCTGTGAAAACCGAGGTTTTTCTTTAAATACAAAGCCTTTCTTAAGAAAAAAAATGTGCGGTTATTTAAAACTTATAATTTTTATGAGAAAACGAAAGTTTTCTAAAAAAAAGAAAGTTCTTTTAAAAAAAATAAGTTTTTCGAAAAATGATAGTTTTGTAAAAAAGAAAAGAAATTGGGTACTTTGCAAAATGTCGGTTTTTTGAAAGTATAAAGGTTTTGTGAAGGAAAATGTGAGTTTTCTAAAAGAAATATAGTTTCTGGGAAAAAAACAAGTATTTTTAAAAAGTTTAAGTTTCCGTGAAAAACGGCGATTTTTTTGAAGAATAATGCCTTTGCTCGGAAAAAAAACTGAGTTTTCCGAAAAAATATTGTTAGAGCGAAAGAAATAAAAAGTTTTAGAGAATAAAAAAGAGTTTTATGAGAACAATGACGAATTTTTGAAAATATAGAGCTTCTCTAAAGCCAAACGTGAGATTTGTGAAATTTTAAAATTTCTCTGAAAAAAATGAAAGTTTTCTAAAAATAAAAATTCTACGAAAAATGGGTGCATTGTAAAAAGTTATAGTCTCTGTGAAAACCGAGGTTTTTCTTTAAATACAAAGCCTTTCTTAAGAAAAAAAATGTGCGGTTATTTAAAACTTATAATTTTTATGAGAAAACGAAAGTTTTCTAAAAAAAAAGAAAGTTCTTTTAAAAAAAATAAGTTTTTCGAAAAATGATAGTTTTGTAAAAAGAAAAGAAATTGGGTTACTTTGCAAAATGTCGGTTTTTTGAAAGTATAAAGGTTTTGTGAAGGAAAATGTGAGTTTTCTAAAAGAAATATAGTTTCTGGGAAAAAAACAAGTATTTTTAAAAAGTTTAAGTTTCCGTGAAAAACGGCGATTTTTTTGAAGAATAATGCCTTTGCTCGGAAAAAAAACTGAGTTTTCCGAAAAAATATTGTTAGAGCGAAAGAAATAAAAAGTTTTGGAGAATAAAAAAGAGTTTTATGAGAACAATGACGAATTTTTGAAAATATAGAGCTTCTCTAAAGCCAAACGTGAGATTTGTGAAATTTTAAAATTTCTCTGAAAAAATGAAAGTTTTCTAAAAAATAAAATTCTACGAAAAATGGGTGCATTGTAAAAAGTTATAGTCTCTGTGAAAACCGAGGTTTTTCTTTAAATACAAAGCCTTTCTTAAGAAAAAAAATGTGCGGTTATTTAAAACTTATAATTTTTATGAGAAAACGAAAGTTTTCTAAAAAAAAAGAAAGTTCTTTTAAAAAAAATAAGTTTTTCGAAAAATGATAGTTTTGTAAAAAGAAAAGAAATTGGGTTACTTTGCAAAATGTCGGTTTTTTGAAAGTATAAAGGTTTTGTGAAGGAAAATGTGAGTTTTCTAAAAGAAATATAGTTTCTGGGAAAAAAACAAGTATTTTAAAAAGTTTAAGTTTCCGTGAAAAACGGCGATTTTTTTGAAGAATAATGCCTTTGCTCGGAAAAAAAACTGAGTTTTCCGAAAAAATATTGTTAGAGCGAAAGAAATAAAATGTTTAGAGAATAAAAAAGAGTTTTATGAGAACAATGACGAATTTTTGAAAATATAGAGCTTCTCTAAAGCCAAACGTGAGATTTGTGAAATTTTAAAATTTCTCTGAAAAAAATGAAAGTTTTCTAAAAAATAAAAATTCTACGAAAAATGGGTGCATTGTAAAAAGTTATAGTCTCTGTGAAAACCGAGGTTTTTCTTTAAATACAAAGCCTTTCTTAAGAAAAAAAATGTGCGGTTATTTAAAACTTATAATTTTTATGAGAAAACGAAAGTTTTCTAAAAAAAAAGAAAGTTCTTTTAAAAAAAATAAGTTTTTCGAAAAATGATAGTTTTGTAAAAAAGAAAAGAAATTGGGTACTTTGCAAAATGTCGGTTTTTTGAAAGTATAAAGGTTTTGTGAAGGAAAATGTGAGTTTTCTAAAAGAAATATAGTTTCTGGGAAAAAAACAAGTATTTTTAAAAAGTTTAAGTTTCCGTGAAAAACGGCGATTTTTTTTGAAGAATAATGCCTTTGCTCGGAAAAAAACTGAGTTTTCCGAAAAAATATTGTTAGAGCGAAAGAAATAAAAGTTTTAGAGAATAAAAAAGAGTTTTATGAGAACAATGACGAATTTTTGAAAATATAGAGCTTCTCTAAAGCCAAACGTGAGATTTGTGAAATTTTAAAATTTCTCTGAAAAAATGAAAGTTTTCTAAAAAATAAAAATTCTACGAAAAATGGGTGCATTGTAAAAAAGTTATAGTCTCTGTGAAAACCGAGGTTTTTCTTTAAATACAAAGCCTTTCTTAAGAAAAAAAATGTGCGGTTATTTAAAACTTATAATTTTTATGAGAAAACGAAAGTTTTCTAAAAAAAAAGAAAGTTCTTTTAAAAAAAATAAGTTTTTCGAAAAATGATAGTTTTGTAAAAAAGAAAAGAAATTGGGTTACTTTGCAAAATGTCGGTTTTTTGAAAGTAGAAAGGTTTTGTGAAGGAAAATGTGAGTTTTCTAAAAGAAATATAGTTTCTGGGAAAAAAACAAGTATTTTTAAAAAGTTTAAGTTTCCGTGAAAAACGGCGATTTTTTTGAAGAATAATGCCTTTGCTCGGAAAAAAAAACTGAGTTTTCCGAAAAAATATTGTTAGAGCGAAAGAAATAAAATGTTTTAAGAGAATAAAAAAGAGTTTTATGAGAACAATGACGAATTTTTGAAAATATAGAGCTTCTCTAAAGCCAAACGTGAGATTTGTGAAATTTTAAAATTTCTCTGAAAAAAATGAAAGTTTTCTAAAAAATAAAAATTCTACGAAAAATGGGTGCATTGTAAAAAGTTATAGTCTCTGTGAAAACCGAGGTTTTTCTTTAAATACAAAGCCTTTCTTAAGAAAAAAAATGTGCGGTTATTTAAAACTTATAATTTTTATGAGAAACGGAAAGTTTTCTAAAAAAAAAGAAAGTTCTTTTAAAAAAAATAAGTTTTTCGAAAAATGATAGTTTTGTAAAAAGAAAAGAAATTGGGTTACTTTGCAAAATGTCGGTTTTTTGAAAGTATAAAGGTTTTGTGAAGGAAAATGTGAGTTTTCTAAAAGAAATATAGTTTCTGGGAAAAAAACAAGTATTTTTAAAAAGTTTAAGTTTCCGTGAAAAACGGCGATTTTTTTTGAAGAATAATGCCTTTGCTCGGAAAAAAAACTGAGTTTTCCGAAAAAATATTGTTAGAGCGAAAGAAATAAAAGTTTTAGAGAATAAAAAAGAGTTTTATGAGAACAATGACGAATTTTTGAAAATATAGAGCTTCTCTAAAGCCAAACGTGAGATTTGTGAAATTTTAAAATTTCTCTGAAAAAAATGAAAGTTTTCTAAAAATAAAAATTCTACGAAAAATGGGTGCATTGTAAAAAAGTTATAGTCTCTGTGAAAACCGAGGTTTTTCTTTAAATACAAAGCCTTTCTTAAGAAAAAAAATGTGCGGTTATTTAAAACTTATAATTTTTATGAGAAAACGAAAGTTTTCTAAAAAAAAAGAAAGTTCTTTTAAAAAAAATAAGTTTTTCGAAAAATGATAGTTTTGTAAAAAAGAAAAGAAATTGGGTTACTTTGCAAAATGTCGGTTTTTTGAAAGTATAAAGGTTTTGTGAAGGAAAATGTGAGTTTTCTAAAAGAAATATAGTTTCTGGGAAAAAAACAAGTATTTTTAAAAAGTTTAAGTTTCCGTGAAAAACGGCGATTTTTTTTGAAGAATAATGCCTTTGCTCGGAAAAAAAACTGAGTTTTCCGAAAAAATATTGTTAGAGCGAAAGAAATAAAAGTTTTAGAGAATAAAAAAGAGTTTTATGAGAACAATGACGAATTTTTGAAAATATAGAGCTTCTCTAAAGCCAAACGTGAGATTTGTGAAATTTTAAAATTTCTCTGAAAAAAATGAAAGTTTTCTAAAAAATAAAAATTCTACGAAAAATGGGTGCATTGTAAAAAAGTTATAGTCTCTGTGAAAACCGAGGTTTTTCTTTAAATACAAAGCCTTTCTTAAGAAAAAAAATGTGCGGTTATTTAAAACTTATAATTTTTATGAGAAAACGAAAGTTTTCTAAAAAAAAAGAAAGTTCTTTTAAAAAAAATAAGTTTTTCGAAAAATGATAGTTTTGTAAAAAAGAAAAGAAATTGGGTTACTTTGCAAAATGTCGGTTTTTTGAAAGTATAAAGGTTTTGTGAAGGAAAATGTGAGTTTTCTAAAAGAAATATAGTTTCTGGGAAAAAAACAAGTATTTTTAAAAAGTTTAAGTTTCCGTGAAAAACGGCGATTTTTTTTGAAGAATAATGCCTTTGCTCGGAAAAAAAACTGAGTTTTCCGAAAAAATATTGTTAGAGCGAAAGAAATAAAAGTTTTAGAGAATAAAAAAGAGTTTTATGAGAACAATGACGAATTTTTGAAAATATAGAGCTTCTCTAAAGCCAAACGTGAGATTTGTGAAATTTTAAATTTCTCTGAAAAAATGAAAGTTTTCTAAAAATAAAAATTCTACGAAAAATGGGTGCATTGTAAAAAAGTTATAGTCTCTGTGAAACCGAGGTTTTTCTTTAAATACAAAGCCTTTCTTAAGAAAAAAAATGTGCGGTTATTTAAAACTTATAATTTTTATGAGAAAACGAAAGTTTTCTAAAAAAAAAGAAAGTTCTTTTAAAAAAAATAAGTTTTTCGAAAAATGATAGTTTTGTAAAAAAGAAAAGAAATTGGGTTACTTTGCAAAATGTCGGTTTTTTTGAAAGTATAAAGGTTTTGTGAAGGAAAATGTGAGTTTTCTAAAAGAAATATAGTTTCTGGGAAAAAAACAAGTATTTTTAAAAGTTTAAGTTTCCGTGAAAAACGGCGATTTTTTTTAAGAATAATGCCTTTGCTCGGAAAAAAAACTGAGTTTTCCGAAAAAATATTGTTAGAGCGAAAGAAATAAAATGTTTAGAGAATAAAAAGAGTTTTATGAGAACAATGACGAATTTTGAAAATATAGAGCTTCTCTAAAGCCAAACGTGAGATTTGTGAAATTTTAAAATTTCTCTGAAAAAATGAAAGTTTTCTAAAAATAAAAATTCTACGAAAAATGGGTGCATTGTAAAAAAGTTATAGTCTCTGTGAAAACCGAGGTTTTTCTTTAAATACAAAGCCTTTCTTAAGAAAAAAAATGTGCGGTTATTTAAAACTTATAATTTTTATGAGAAAACGAAAGTTTTCTAAAAAAAAAGAAAGTTCTTTTAAAAAAAATAAGTTTTTCGAAAAATGATAGTTTTGTAAAAAAGAAAAGAAATTGGGTTACTTTGCAAAATGTCGGTTTTTTGAAAGTAGAAAGGTTTTGTGAAGGAAAATGTGAGTTTTCTAAAAGAAATATAGTTTCTGGGAAAAAAACAAGTATTTTTAAAAAGTTTAAGTTTCCGTGAAAAACGGCGATTTTTTTGAAGAATAATGCCTTTGCTCGGAAAAAAAACTGAGTTTTCCGAAAAAATATTGTTAGAGCGAAAGAAATAAAAGTTTTGGAGAATAAAAAAGAGTTTTATGAGAACAATGACGAATTTTTGAAAATATAGAGCTTCTCTAAAGCCAAACGTGAGATTTGTGAAATTTTAAAATTTCTCTGAAAAAAATGAAAGTTTTCTAAAAATAAAAATTCTACGAAAAATGGGTGCATTGTAAAAAAGTTATAGTCTCTGTGAAAACCGAGGTTTTTCTTTAAATACAAAGCCTTTCTTAAGAAAAAAAATGTGCGGTTATTTAAAACTTATAATTTTTATGAGAAAACTAAAGTTTTCTAAAAAAAAAGAAAGTTCTTTTAAAAAAAATAAGTTTTTCGAAAAATGATAGTTTTGTAAAAAAGAAAAGAAATTGGGTTACTTTGCAAAATGTCGGTTTTTTGAAAGTAGAAAGGTTTTGTGAAGGAAAATGTGAGTTTTCTAAAAGAAATATAGTTTCTGGGAAAAAAACAAGTATTTTTAAAAGTTTAAGTTTCCGTGAAAAACGGCGATTTTTTTTTGAAGAATAATGCCTTTGCTCGGAAAAAAAACTGAGTTTTCCGAAAAAATATTGTTAGAGCGAAAGAAATAAAATGTTTTAGAGAATAAAAAGAGTTTTATGAGAACAATGACGAATTTTTGAAAATATAGAGCTTCTCTAAAGCCAAACGTGAGATTTGTGAAATTTTAAAATTTCTCTGAAAAAAATGAAAGTTTTCTAAAAATAAAAATTCTACGAAAATGGGTGCATTGTAAAAAAGTTATAGTCTCTGTGAAAACCGAGGTTTTTCTTTAAATACAAAGCCTTTCTTAAGAAAAAAAATGTGCGGTTATTTAAAACTTATAATTTTTATGAGAAAACGAAAGTTTTCTAAAAAAAAAGAAAGTTCTTTTAAAAAAAATAAGTTTTTCGAAAAATGATAGTTTTGTAAAAAAGAAAAGAAATTGGGTTACTTTGCAAAATGTCGGTTTTTTGAAAGTAGAAAGGTTTTGTGAAGGAAAATGTGAGTTTTCTAAAAGAAATATAGTTTCTGGGAAAAAAACAAGTATTTTTAAAAAGTTTAAGTTTCCGTGAAAAACGGCGATTTTTTTTAAGAATAATGCCTTTGCTCGGAAAAAAAACTGAGTTTTCCGAAAAAATATTGTTAGAGCGAAAGAAATAAAATGTTTAGAGAATAAAAAGAGTTTTATGAGAACAATGACGAATTTTGAAAATATAGAGCTTCTCTAAAGCCAAACGTGAGATTTGTGAAATTTTAAAATTTCTCTGAAAAAAATGAAAGTTTTCTAAAAATAAAAATTCTACGAAAAATGGGTGCATTGTAAAAAAGTTATAGTCTCTGTGAAAACCGAGGTTTTTCTTTAAATACAAAGCCTTTCTTAAGAAAAAAAATGTGCGGTTATTTAAAACTTATAATTTTTATGAGAAAACGAAAGTTTTCTAAAAAAAAAGAAAGTTCTTTTAAAAAAAATAAGTTTTTCGAAAAATGATAGTTTTGTAAAAAAGAAAAGAAATTGGGTTACTTTGCAAAATGTCGGTTTTTTGAAAGTAGAAAGGTTTTGTGAAGGAAAATGTGAGTTTTCTAAAAGAAATATAGTTTCTGGGAAAAAAACAAGTATTTTTAAAAAGTTTAAGTTTCCGTGAAAAACGGCGATTTTTTTGAAGAATAATGCCTTTGCTCGGAAAAAAAACTGAGTTTTCCGAAAAAATATTGTTAGAGCGAAAGAAATAAAAAGTTTTGGAGAATAAAAAGAGTTTTATGAGAACAATGACGAATTTTTGAAAATATAGAGCTTCTCTAAAGCCAAACGTGAGATTTGTGAAATTTTAAAATTTCTCTGAAAAAAATGAAAGTTTTCTAAAAATAAAAATTCTACGAAAATGGGTGCATTGTAAAAAAGTTATAGTTCTCTGTGAAAACCGAGGTTTTTCTTTAAATACAAAGCCTTTCTTAAGAAAAAAAATGTGCGGTTATTTAAAACTTATAATTTTTATGAGAAAACGAAAGTTTTCTAAAAAAAAGAAAGTTCTTTTAAAAAAAATAAGTTTTTCGAAAATGATAGTTTTGTAAAAAGAAAAGAAATTGGGTACTTTGCAAAATGTCGGTTTTTTGAAAGTATAAAGGTTTTGTGAAGGAAAATGTGAGTTTCTAAAAGAAATATAGTTTCTGGGAAAAAAACAAGTATTTTTAAAAAGTTTAAGTTTCCGTGAAAAACGGCGATTTTTTTTGAAGAATAATGCCTTTGCTCGGAAAAAAAACTGAGTTTTCCGAAAAAATATTGTTAGAGCGAAAGAAATAAAATGTTTAGAGAATAAAAAGAGTTTTATGAGAACAATGACGAATTTTTGAAAATATAGAGCTTCTCGAAAGCCAAACGTGAGATTTGTGAAATTTTAAAATTTCTCTGAAAAAAATGAAAGTTTTCTAAAAATAAAAATTCTACGAAAAATGGGTGCATTGTAAAAAGTTATAGTCTCTGTGAAAACCGAGGTTTTTCTTTAAATACAAAGCCTTTCTTAAGAAAAAAAATGTGCGGTTATTTAAAACTTATAATTTTTATGAGAAAACGAAAGTTTTCTAAAAAAAAAGAAAGTTCTTTTAAAAAAAATAAGTTTTTCGAAAAATGATAGTTTTGTAAAAAAGAAAAGAAATTGGGTTACTTTGCAAAATGTCGGTTTTTTGAAAGTATAAAGGTTTTGTGAAGGAAAATGTGAGTTTTCTAAAAGAAATATAGTTTCTGGGAAAAAAACAAGTATTTTTAAAAAGTTTAAGTTTCCGTGAAAAACGGCGATTTTTTTTGAAGAATAATGCCTTTGCTCGGAAAAAAAACTGAGTTTTCCGAAAAAATATTGTTAGAGCGAAAGAAATAAAAGTTTTGGAGAATAAAAAAGAGTTTTATGAGAACAATGTCGAATTTTTGAAAATATAGAGCTTCTCTAAAGCCAAACGTGAGATTTGTGAAATTTTAAAATTTCTCTGAAAAAAATGAAAGTTTTCTAAAAAATAAAAATTCTACGAAAAATGGGTGCATTGTAAAAAAGTTATAGTCTCTGTGAAAACCGAGGTTTTTCTTTAAATACAAAGCCTTTCTTAAGAAAAAAAATGTGCGGTTATTTAAAACTTATAATTTTTATGAGAAAACGAAAGTTTTCTAAAAAAAAAGAAAGTTCTTTTAAAAAAAATAAGTTTTTCGAAAAATGATAGTTTTGTAAAAAAGAAAAGAAATTGGGTTACTTTGCAAAATGTCGGTTTTTTGAAAGTAGAAAGGTTTTGTGAAGGAAAATGTGAGTTTTCTAAAAGAAATATAGTTTCTGGGAAAAAAACAAGTATTTTTAAAAAGTTTAAGTTTCCGTGAAAAACGGCGATTTTTTTTGAAGAATAATGCCTTTGCTCGGAAAAAAAAACTGAGTTTTCCGAAAAAATATTGTTAGAGCGAAAGAAATAAAATGTTTAGAGAATAAAAAGAGTTTTATGAGAACAATGACGAATTTTTGAAAATATAGAGCTTCTCGAAAGCCAAACGTGAGATTTGTGAAATTTTAAAATTTCTCTGAAAAAAATGAAAGTTTTCTAAAAAATAAAAATTCTACGAAAAATGGGTGCATTGTAAAAAAGTTATAGTCTCTGTGAAAACCGAGGTTTTTCTTTAAATACAAAGCCTTTCTTAAGAAAAAAAATGTGCGGTTATTTAAAACTTATAATTTTTATGAGAAAACGAAAGTTTTCTAAAAAAAAAGAAAGTTCTTTTAAAAAAAATAAGTTTTTCGAAAAATGATAGTTTTGTAAAAAAGAAAAGAAATTGGGTTACTTTGCAAAATGTCGGTTTTTTGAAAGTAGAAAGGTTTTGTGAAGGAAAATGTGAGTTTTCTAAAAGAAATATAGTTTCTGGGAAAAAAACAAGTATTTTTAAAAAGTTTAAGTTTCCGTGAAAAACGGCGATTTTTTTTGAAGAATAATGCCTTTGCTCGGAAAAAAAACTGAGTTTTCCGAAAAAATATTGTTAGAGCGAAAGAAATAAAATGTTTAGAGAATAAAAAAGAGTTTTATGAGAACAATGACGAATTTTTGAAAATATAGAGCTTCTCGAAAGCCAAACGTGAGATTTGTGAAATTTTAAAATTTCTCTGAAAAAAATGAAAGTTTTCTAAAAAATAAAAATTCTACGAAAAATGGGTGCATTGTAAAAAAGTTATAGTCTCTGTGAAAACCGAGGTTTTTCTTTAAATACAAAGCCTTTCTTAAGAAAAAAAATGTGCGGTTGTTTAAAACTTATAATTTTTATGAGAAAATGAAAGTTTTCTGGAAAAAAAGAAAGTTCTTTTAAAAAAAATAAGTTTTTCGAAAAATGATAGTTTTGTAAAAAAGAAAAGAAATTGGGTTACTTTGCAAAATGTCGGTTTTTTGAAAGTAGAAAGGTTTTCGTAGGAAAATGTGAGTTTTCTAAAAGAAATATAGTTTCTGGGAAAAAAACAAGTATTTTTAAAAAGTTTAAGTTTCCGTGAAAAACGGCGATTTTTTTTGAAGAATAATGCCTTTGCTCGGAAAAAAAAACTGAGTTTTCCGAAAAAATATTGTTAGAGCGAAAGAAATAAAATGTTTTAGAGAATAAAAAAGAGTTTTATGAGAACAATGACGAATTTTTGAAAATATAGAGCTTCTCGAAAGCCAAACGTGAGATTTGTGAAATTTTAAAATTTCTCTGAAAAAAATGAAAGTTTTCTAAAAAATAAAAATTCTACGAAAAATGGGTGCATTGTAAAAAAGTTATAGTCTTTGTGAAAACCGAGGTTTTTCTTTAAATACAAAGCCTTTCTTAAGAAAAAAAATGTGCGGTTATTTAAAACTTATAATTTTTATGAGAAAACGAAAGTTTTCTAAAAAAAAAGAAAGTTCTTTTAAAAAAAATAAGTTTTTCGAAAAATGATAGTTTTGTAAAAAAGAAAAGAAATTGGGTTACTTTGCAAAATGTCGGTTTTTTGAAAGTAGAAAGGTTTTGTGAAGGAAAATGTGAGTTTTCTAAAAGAAATATAGTTTCTGGGAAAAAAACAAGTATTTTTAAAAAGTTTAAGTTTCCGTGAAAAACGGCGATTTTTTTTGAAGAATAATGCCTTTGCTCGGAAAAAAAACTGAGTTTTCCGAAAAAATATTGTTAGAGCGAAAGAAATAAAATGTTTAAGAGAATAAAAAAGAGTTTTATGAGAACAATGACGAATTTTTGAAAATATAGAGCTTCTCGAAAGCCAAACGTGAGATTTGTGAAATTTTAAAATTTCTCTGAAAAAAATGAAAGTTTTCTAAAAAATAAAAATTCTACGAAAAATGGGTGCATTGTAAAAAAGTTATAGTCTCTGTGAAAACCGAGGTTTTTCTTTAAATACAAAGCCTTTCTTAAGAAAAAAAATGTGCGGTTATTTAAAACTTATAATTTTTATGAGAAAACGAAAGTTTTCTAAAAAAAAAGAAAGTTCTTTTAAAAAAAATAAGTTTTTCGAAAAATGATAGTTTTGTAAAAAAGAAAAGAAATTGGGTTACTTTGCAAAATGTCGGTTTTTTTGAAAGTATAAAGGTTTTGTGAAGGAAAATGTGAGTTTTCTAAAAGAAATATAGTTTCTGGGAAAAAAACAAGTATTTTTAAAAAGTTTAAGTTTCCGTGAAAAACGGCGATTTTTTTTGAAGAATAATGCCTTTGCTCGGAAAAAAAACTGAGTTTTCCGAAAAAATATTGTTAGAGCGAAAGAAATAAAATGTTTAAGAGAATAAAAAAGAGTTTTATGAGAACAATGACGAATTTTTGAAAATATAGAGCTTCTCGAAAGCCAAACGTGAGATTTGTGAAATTTTAAAATTTCTCTGAAAAAATGAAAGTTTTCTAAAAAATAAAAATTCTACGAAAATGGGTGCATTGTAAAAAAGTTATAGTCTCTGTGAAAACCGAGGTTTTTCTTTAAATATAAAGCCTTTCTTAAGAAAAAAAATGTGCGGTTATTTAAAACTTATAATTTTTATGAGAAAACGAAAGTTTTCTAAAAAAAAGAAAGTTCTTTTAGAAAAAAATAAGTTTCTCGAAAAATGATAGTTTTGTAAAAAAGAAAAGAAATTGGGTCACTTTGCAAAATGTCGGTTTTTTGAAAGTAGAAAGGTTTTTCGTAGGAAAATGTGAGTTTTCTAAAAGAAATATAGTTTCTGGGAAAAAAACAAGTATTTTTAAAAAGTTTAAGTTTCCGTGAAAAACGGCGATTTTTTTTGAAGAATAATGCCTTTGCTCGGAAAAAAAAACTGAGTTTTCCGAAAAAATATTGTTAGAGCGAAAGAATTAAAATGTTTAAGAGAATAAAAAAGAGTTTTATGAGAACAATGACGAATTTTTGAAAATATAGAGCTTCTCGAAAGCCAAACGTGAGATTTGTGAAATTTTAAAATTTCTCTGAAAAAAATGAAAGTTTTCTAAAAAATAAAAATTCTACGAAAAATGGGTGCATTGTAAAAAAGTTATAGTCTTTGTGAAAACCGAGGTTTTTCTTTAAATACAAAGCCTTTCTTAAGAAAAAAAATGTGCGGTTATTTAAAACTTATAATTTTTATGAGAAAACGAAAGTTTTCTAAAAAAAAAGAAAGTTCTTTTAAAAAAAATAAGTTTTTCGAAAAATGATAGTTTTGTAAAAAAGAAAAGAAATTGGGTTACTTTGCAAAATGTCGGTTTTTTGAAAGTAGAAAGGTTTTGTGAAGGAAAATGTGAGTTTTCTAAAAGAAATATAGTTTCTGGGAAAAAAACAAGTATTTTTAAAAAGTTTAAGTTTCCGTGAAAAACGGCGATTTTTTTTGAAGAATAATGCCTTTGCTCGGAAAAAAAAACTGAGTTTTCCGAAAAAATATTGTTAGAGCGAAAGAAATAAAATGTTAAGAGAATAAAAAAGAGTTTTATGAGAACAATGACGAATTTTTGAAAATATAGAGCTTCTCGAAAGCCAAACGTGAGATTTGTGAAATTTTAAAATTTCTCTGAAAAAATGAAAGTTTTCTAAAAAATAAAAATTCTACGAAAAATGGGTGCATTGTAAAAAGTTATAGTCTCTGTGAAAACCGAGGTTTTTCTTTAAATACAAAGCCTTTCTTAAGAAAAAAAATGTGCGGTTATTTAAAACTTATAATTTTTATGAGAAAACGAAAGTTTTCTAAAAAAAAGAAAGTTCTTTTAAAAAAAATAAGTTTTTCGAAAAATGATAGTTTTGTAAAAAAGAAAAGAAATTGGGTTACTTTGCAAAATGTCGGTTTTTTGAAAGTAGAAAGGTTTTGTGAAGGAAAATGTGAGTTTTCTAAAAGAAATATAGTTTCTGGGAAAAAAACAAGTATTTTTAAAAAGTTTAAGTTTCCGTGAAAAACGGCGATTTTTTTGAAGAATAATGCCTTTGCTCGGAAAAAAAAACTGAGTTTTCCGAAAAAATATTGTTAGAGCGAAAGAAATAAAATGTTTAAGAGAATAAAAAAGAGTTTTATGAGAACAATGACGAATTTTTGAAAATATAGAGCTTCTCGAAAGCCAAACGTGAGATTTGTGAAATTTTAAAATTTCTCTGAAAAAATGAAAGTTTTCTAAAAAATAAAAATTCTACGAAAAATGGGTGCATTGTAAAAAGTTATAGTCTCTGTGAAAACCGAGGTTTTTCTTTAAATACAAAGCCTTTCTTAAGAAAAAAAATGTGCGGTTATTTAAAACTTATAATTTTTATGAGAAAACGAAAGTTTTCTAAAAAAAAGAAAGTTCTTTTAAAAAAAATAAGTTTTTCGAAAAATGATAGTTTTGTAAAAAAGAAAAGAAATTGGGTTACTTTGCAAAATGTCGGTTTTTTGAAAGTAGAAAGGTTTTGTGAAGGAAAATGTGAGTTTTCTAAAAGAAATATAGTTTCTGGGAAAAAAACAAGTATTTTTAAAAAGTTTAAGTTTCCGTGAAAAACGGCGATTTTTTTTGAAGAATAATGCCTTTGCTCGGAAAAAAACTGAGTTTTCCGAAAAAATATTGTTAGAGCGAAAGAAATAAAATGTTTTGGAGAATAAAAAAGAGTTTTATGAGAACAATGACGAATTTTTGAAAATATAGAGCTTCTCGAAAGCCAAACGTGAGATTTGTGAAATTTTAAAATTTCTCTGAAAAAAATGAAAGTTTTCTAAAAAATAAAAATTCTACGAAAAATGGGTGCATTGTAAAAAAGTTATAGTCTCTGTGAAAACCGAGGTTTTTCTTTAAATACAAAGCCTTTCTTAAGAAAAAAATGTGCGGTTATTTAAAACTTATAATTTTTATGAGAAAACGAAAGTTTTCTAAAAAAAAGAAAGTTCTTTTAGAAAAAAATAAGTTTCTCGAAAAATGATAGTTTTGTAAAAAAGAAAAGAAATTGGGTTACTTTGCAAAATGTCGGTTTTTTGAAAGTAGAAAGGTTTTGTGAAGGAAAATGTGAGTTTTCTAAAAGAAATATAGTTTCTGGGAAAAAAACAAGTATTTTTAAAAAGTTTAAGTTTCCGTGAAAAACGGCGATTTTTTTTGAAGAATAATGCCTTTGCTCGGAAAAAAAACTGAGTTTTCCGAAAAAATATTGTTAGAGCGAAAGAAATAAAATGTTTAAGAGAATAAAAAAGAGTTTTATGAGGACAATGACGAATTTTTGAAAATATAGAGCTTCTCGAAAGCCAAACGTGAGATTTGTGAAATTTTAAAATTTCTCTGAAAAAAATGAAAGTTTTCTAAAAAATAAAAATTCTACGAAAAATGGGTGCATTGTAAAAAAGTTATAGTCTCTGTGAAAACCGAGGTTTTTCTTTAAATACAAAGCCTTTCTTAAGAAAAAAAATGTGCGGTTATTTAAAACTTATAATTTTTATGAGAAAACGAAAGTTTTCTAAAAAAAAAGAAAGTTCTTTTAAAAAAAATAAGTTTTTCGAAAAATGATAGTTTTGTAAAAAGAAAAGAAATTGGGTACTTTGCAAAATGTCGGTTTTTTGAAAGTAGAAAGGTTTTGTGAAGGAAAATGTGAGTTTTCTAAAAGAAATATAGTTTCTGGGAAAAAAACAAGTATTTTTAAAAAGTTTAAGTTTCCGTGAAAAACGGCGATTTTTTTTGAAGAATAATGCCTTTGCTCGGAAAAAAAACTGAGTTTTCCGAAAAAATATTGTTAGAGCGAAAGAAATAAAATGTTTAAGAGAATAAAAAAGAGTTTTATGAGAACAATGACGAATTTTTGAAAATATAGAGCTTCTCGAAAGCCAAACGTGAGATTTGTGAAATTTTAAAGTTTCTCTGAAAAAAATGAAAGTTTTCTAAAAATAAAAATTCTACGAAAAATGGGTGCATTGTAAAAAAGTTATAGTCTCTGTGAAAACCGAGGTTTTTCTTTAAATACAAAGCCTTTCTTAAGAAAAAAAATGTGCGGTTATTTAAAACTTATAATTTTTATGAGAAAACGAAAGTTTTCTAAAAAAAAAGAAAGTTCTTTTAAAAAAAATAAGTTTTTCGAAAAATGATAGTTTTGTAAAAAAGAAAAGAAATTGGGTTACTTTGCAAAATGTCGGTTTTTTGAAAGTAGAAAGGTTTTGTGAAGGAAAATGTGAGTTTTCTAAAAGAAATATAGTTTCTGGGAAAAAAACAAGTATTTTTAAAAAGTTTAAGTTTCCGTGAAAACGGCGATTTTTTTTGAAGAATAATGCCTTTGCTCGGAAAAAAAACTGAGTTTTCCGAAAAAATATTGTTAGAGCGAAAGAAATAAAATGTTTAAGAGAATAAAAAAGAGTTTTATGAGAACAATGACGAATTTTTGAAAATATAGAGCTTCTCGAAAGCCAAACGTGAGATTTGTGAAATTTTAAATTTCTCTGAAAAAAATGAAAGTTTTCTAAAAAATAAAAATTCTACGAAAAATGGGTGCATTGTAAAAAAGTTATAGTCTCTGTGAAAACCGAGGTTTTTCTTTAAATACAAAGCCTTTCTTAAGAAAAAAATGTGCGGTTATTTAAAACTTATAATTTTTATGAGAAAACGAAAGTTTTCTAGAAAAAAAGAAAGTTCTTTTAAAAAAAATAAG
This sequence comes from Liriodendron chinense, assembly GCA_003013855.2. Classification (NCBI taxonomy): domain Eukaryota; kingdom Viridiplantae; phylum Streptophyta; class Magnoliopsida; order Magnoliales; family Magnoliaceae; genus Liriodendron; species Liriodendron chinense. The sequence continues at coordinate 9,971 of PVNU02001973.1, read as the reverse complement.
TTTTTCGAAAAATGATAGTTTTGTAAAAAAGAAAAGAAATTGGGTTACTTTGCAAAATGTCGGTTTTTTGAAAGTAGAAAGGTTTTGTGAAGGAAAATGTGAGTTTTCTAAAAGAAATATAGTTTCTGGGAAAAAAACAAGTATTTTTAAAAAGTTTAAGTTTCCGTGAAAAACGGCGATTTTTTTTGAAGAATAATGCCTTTGCTCGGAAAAAAAACTGAGTTTTCCGAAAAAATATTGTTAGAGCGAAAGAAATAAAATGTTTAGAGAATAAAAAAGAGTTTTATGAGAACAATGACGAATTTTTGAAAATATAGAGCTTCTCGAAAGCCAAACGTGAGATTTGTGAAATTTTAAAATTTCTCTGAAAAAAATGAAAGTTTTCTAAAAAATAAAAATTCTACGAAAATGGGTGCATTGTAAAAAAGTTATAGTCTCTGTGAAAACCGAGGTTTTTCTTTAAATACAAAGCCTTTCTTAAGAAAAAAATGTGCGGTTATTTAAAACTTATAATTTTTATGAGAAAACGAAAGTTTTCTAGAAAAAAAGAAAGTTCTTTTAAAAAAAATAAGTTTTTCGAAAAATGATAGTTTTGTAAAAAGAAAAGAAATTGGGTTACTTTGCAAAATGTCGGTTTTTTGAAAGTAGAAAGGTTTTGTGAAGGAAAATGTGAGTTTTCTAAAAGAAATATAGTTTCTGGGAAAAAAACAAGTATTTTTAAAAAGTTTAAGTTTCCGTGAAAAACGGCGATTTTTTTTGAAGAATAATGCCTTTGCTCGGAAAAAAAACTGAGTTTTCCGAAAAAATATTGTTAGAGCGAAAGAAATAAAATGTTTAAGAGAATAAAAAAGAGTTTTATGAGAACAATGACGAATTTTTGAAAATATAGAGCTTCTCGAAAGCCAAACGTGAGATTTGTGAAATTTTAAAATTTCTCTGAAAAAAATGAAAGTTTTCTAAAAATAAAAATTCTACGAAAAATGGGTGCATTGTAAAAAAGTTATAGTCTCTGTGAAAACCGAGGTTTTTCTTTAAATACAAAGCCTTTCTTAAGAAAAAAAATGTGCGGTTATTTAAAACTTATAATTTTTATGAGAAAACGAAAGTTTTCTAAAAAAAAAGAAAGTTCTTTTAAAAAAAATAAGTTTTTCGAAAAATGATAGTTTTGTAAAAAGAAAAGAAATTGGGTACTTTGCAAATGTCGGTTTTTTTGAAAGTATAAAGGTTTTGTGAAGGAAAATGTGAGTTTTCTAAAAGAAATATAGTTTCTGGGAAAAAACAAGTATTTTTAAAAAGTTTAAGTTTCCGTGAAAAACGGCGATTTTTTTGAAGAATAATGCCTTTGCTCGGAAAAAAAACTGAGTTTTCCGAAAAAATATTGTTAGAGCGAAAGAAATAAAAGTTTTAGAGAATAAAAAGAGTTTTATGAGAACAATGACGAATTTTTGAAAATATAGAGCTTCTCTAAAGCCAAACGTGAGATTTGTGAAATTTTAAAATTTCTCTGAAAAAATGAAAGTTTTCTAAAAAATAAAAATTCTACGAAAAATGGGTGCATTGTAAAAAGTTATAGTCTCTGTGAAAACCGAGGTTTTTCTTTAAATACAAAGCCTTTCTTAAGAAAAAAAATGTGCGGTTATTTAAAACTTATAATTTTTATGAGAAAACGAAAGTTTTCTAAAAAAAAGAAAGTTCTTTTAAAAAAATAAGTTTTTCGAAAAATGATAGTTTTGTAAAAAAGAAAAGAAAATTGGGTACTTTGCAAAATGTCGGTTTTTTGAAAGTATAAAGGTTTTGTGAAGGAAAATGTGAGTTTTCTAAAAGAAATATAGTTTCTGGGAAAAAAACAAGTATTTTTAAAAGTTTAAGTTTCCGTGAAAAACGGCGATTTTTTTTGAAGAATAATGCCTTTGCTCGGAAAAAAAACTGAGTTTTCCGAAAAAATATTGTTAGAGCGAAAGAAATAAAATGTTTTAGAGAATAAAAAGAGTTTTATGAGAACAATGACGAATTTTTGAAAATATAGAGCTTCTCTAAAGCCAAACGTGAGATTTGTGAAATTTTAAAATTTCTCTGAAAAAAATGAAAGTTTTCTAAAAAATAAAAATTCTACGAAAAATGGGTGCATTGTAAAAAGTTATAGTCTCTGTGAAAACCGAGGTTTTTCTTTAAATACAAAGCCTTTCTTAAGAAAAAAATGTGCGGTTATTTAAAACTTATAATTTTTATGAGAAAACGAAAGTTTTCTAAAAAAAAGAAAGTTCTTTTAAAAAAATAAGTTTTTCGAAAAATGATAGTTTTGTAAAAAAGAAAAGAAATTGGGTTACTTTGCAAAATGTCGGTTTTTTGAAAGTAGAAAGGTTTTGTGAAGGAAAATGTGAGTTTTCTAAAAGAAATATAGTTTCTGGGAAAAAAACAAGTATTTTTAAAAAGTTTAAGTTTCCGTGAAAAACGGCGATTTTTTTTGAAGAATAATGCCTTTGCTCGGAAAAAAAAACTGAGTTTTCCGAAAAAATATTGTTAGAGCGAAAGAAATAAAATGTTTAAGAGAATAAAAAAGAGTTTTATGAGAACAATGACGAATTTTTGAAAATATAGAGCTTCTCGAAAGCCAAACGTGAGATTTGTGAAATTTTAAAATTTCTCTGAAAAAATGAAAGTTTTCTAAAAATAAAAATTCTACGAAAAATGGGTGCATTGTAAAAAAGTTATAGTCTCTGTGAAAACCGAGGTTTTTCTTTAAATACAAAGCCTTTCTTAAGAAAAAAAATGTGCGGTTATTTAAAACTTATAATTTTTATGAGAAAACGAAAGTTTTCTAAAAAAAAGAAAGTTCTTTTAAAAAAAATAAGTTTTTCGAAAAATGATAGTTTTGTAAAAAGAAAAGAAATTGGGTTACTTTGCAAAATGTCGGTTTTTTGAAAGTAGAAAGGTTTTGTGAAGGAAATGTGAGTTTTCTAAAAGAAATATAGTTTCTGGGAAAAAAACAAGTATTTTTAAAAAGTTTAAGTTTCCGTGAAAAACGGCGATTTTTTTGAAGAATAATGCCTTTGCTCGGAAAAAAAACTGAGTTTTCCGAAAAAATATTGTTAGAGCGAAAGAAATAAAATGTTTATGAGAATAAAAAAAGAGTTTTATGAGAACAATGTCGAATTTTTGAAAATATAGAGCTTCTCTAAAGCCAAACGTGAGATTTGTGAAATTTTAAAATTTCTCTGAAAAAAATGAAAGTTTTCTAAAAATAAAAATTCTACGAAAAATGGGTGCATTGTAAAAAGTTATAGTCTCTGTGAAAACCGAGGTTTTTCTTTAAATACAAAGCCTTTCTTAAGAAAAAAAATGTGCGGTTATTTAAAACTTATAATTTTTATGAGAAAACGAAAGTTTTCTAAAAAAAAGAAAGTTCTTTTAAAAAAAATAAGTTTTTCGAAAAATGATAGTTTTGTAAAAAAGAAAAGAAATTGGGTTACTTTGCAAAATGTCGGTTTTTTGAAAGTAGAAAGGTTTTGTGAAGGAAAATGTGAGTTTTCTAAAAGAAATATAGTTTCTGGGAAAAAAACAAGTATTTTTAAAAGTTTAAGTTTCCGTGAAAAACGGCGATTTTTTTTGAAGAATAATGCCTTTGCTCGGAAAAAAAACTGAGTTTTCCGAAAAAATATTGTTAGAGCGAAAGAAATAAAATGTTTTAGAGAATAAAAAAGAGTTTTATGAGGACAATGACGAATTTTTGAAAATATAGAGCTTCTCGAAAGCCAAACGTGAGATTTGTGAAATTTTAAAGTTTCTCTGAAAAAAATGAAAGTTTTCTAAAAAATAAAAATTCTACGAAAAATGGGTGCATTGTAAAAAGTTATAGTCTCTGTGAAAACCGAGGTTTTTCTTTAAATACAAAGCCTTTCTTAAGAAAAAAATGTGCGGTTATTTAAAACTTATAATTTTTATGAGAAAACGAAAGTTTTCTAAAAAAAAAGAAAGTTCTTTTAAAAAAAATAAGTTTTTCGAAAATGATAGTTTTGTAAAAAAGAAAAGAAATTGGGTTACTTTGCAAAATGTCGGTTTTTTGAAAGTAGAAAGGTTTTGTGTAGGAAAATGTGAGTTTTCTAAAAGAAATATAGTTTCTGGGAAAAAACAAGTATTTTTAAAAAGTTTAAGTTTCCGTGAAAAACGGCGATTTTTTTTAAGAATAATGCCTTTGCTCGGAAAAAAAACTGAGTTTTCCGAAAAAATATTGTTAGAGCGAAAGAAATAAAATGTTTAAGAGAATAAAAAAGAGTTTTATGAGGACAATGACGAATTTTTGAAAATATAGAGCTTCTCGAAAGCCAAACGTGAGATTTGTGAAATTTTAAAGTTTCTCTGAAAAAAATGAAAGTTTTCTAAAAATAAAAATTCTACGAAAAATGGGTGCATTGTAAAAAAGTTATAGTCTCTGTGAAAACCGAGGTTTTTCTTTAAATACAAAGCCTTTCTTAAGAAAAAAAATGTGCGGTTATTTAAAACTTATAATTTTTATGAGAAAACGAAAGTTTTCTAAAAAAAAGAAAGTTCTTTTAAAAAAAATAAGTTTTTCGAAAAATGATAGTTTTGTAAAAAAGAAAAGAAATTGGGTTACTTTGCAAAATGTCGGTTTTTTGAAAGTATAAAGGTTTTGTGAAGGAAAATGTGAGTTTTCAAAAAGAAATATAGTTTCTGGGAAAAAAACAAGTATTTTTAAAAAGTTTAAGTTTCCGTGAAAAACGGCGATTTTTTTTGAAGAATAATGCCTTTGCTCGGAAAAAAAACTGAGTTTTCCGAAAAAATATTGTTAGAGCGAAAGAAATAAAATGTTTAAGAGAATAAAAAAGAGTTTTATGAGGACAATGACGAATTTTTGAAAATATAGAGCTTCTCGAAAGCCAAACGTGAGATTTGTGAAATTTTAAAGTTTCTCTGAAAAAATGAAAGTTTTCTAAAAAATAAAAATTCTACGAAAAATGGGTGCATTGTAAAAAGTTATAGTCTCTGTGAAAACCGAGGTTTTTCTTTAAATACAAAGCCTTTCTTAAGAAAAAAAATGTGCGGTTATTTAAAACTTATAATTTTTATGAGAAAACGAAAGTTTTCTAAAAACAAGAAAGTTCTTTTAAAAAAAATAAGTTTTTCGAAAAATGATAGTTTTGTAAAAAAGAAAAGAAATTGGGTTACTTTGCAAAATGTCGGTTTTTTGAAAGTAGAAAGGTTTTCGTAGGAAAATGTGAGTTTTCTAAAAGAAATAAAGTTTCTGGGAAAAAAACAAGTATTTTTAAAAAGTTTAAGTTTCCGTGAAAAACGGCGATTCTTTTGAAGAATAATGCCTTTGCTCGGAAAAAAAACTGAGTTTTCCGAAAAAATATTGTTAGAGCGAAAGAAATAAAATGTTTTAAGAGAATAAAAAAGAGTTTTATGAGAACAATGACGAATTTTTGAAAATATAGAGCTTCTCTAAAGCCAAACGTGAGATTTGTGAAATTTTAAAATTTCTCTGAAAAAAATGAAAGTTTTCTAAAAAATAAAAATTCTACGAAAAATGGGTGCATTGTAAAAAAGTTATAGTCTCTGTGAAAACCGAGGTTTTTCTTTAAATACAAAGCCTTTCTTAAGAAAAAAAATGTGCGGTTATTTAAAACTTATAATTTTTATGAGAAAACGAAAGTTTTCTAAAAAAAAGAAAGTTCTTTTAAAAAAAATAAGTTTTTCGAAAAATGATAGTTTTGTAAAAAAGAAAAGAAATTGGGTTACTTTGCAAAATGTCGGTTTTTTGAAAGTATAAAGGTTTTGTGAAGGAAAATGTGAGTTTTCTAAAAGAAATATAGTTTCTGGGAAAAAAACAAGTATTTTTAAAAAGTTTAAGTTTCCGTGAAAAACGGCGATTTTTTTGAAGAATAATGCCTTTGCTCGGAAAAAAAACTGAGTTTTCCGAAAAAATATTGTTAGAGCGAAAGAAATAAAATGTTTTAGAGAATAAAAAGAGTTTTATGAGAACAATGACGAATTTTTGAAAATATAGAGCTTCTCTAAAGCCAAACGTGAGATTTGTGAAATTTTAAAATTTCTCTGAAAAAAATGAAAGTTTTCTAAAAATAAAAATTCTACGAAAAATGGGTGCATTGTAAAAAGTTATAGTCTCTGTGAAAACCGAGGTTTTTCTTTAAATACAAAGCCTTTCTTAAGAAAAAAAATGTGCGGTTATTTAAAACTTATAATTTTTATGAGAAAACGAAAGTTTTCTAAAAAAAAAGAAAGTTCTTTTAAAAAAATAAGTTTTTCGAAAAATGATAGTTTTGTAAAAAGAAAAGAAATTGGGTTACTTTGCAAAATGTCGGTTTTTTGAAAGTAGAAAGGTTTTGTGAAGGAAAATGTGAGTTTTCTAAAAGAAATATAGTTTCTGGGAAAAAAACAAGTATTTTTAAAAAGTTTAAGTTTCCGTGAAAAACGGCGATTTTTTTTTAAGAATAATGCCTTTGCTCGGAAAAAAAAACTGAGTTTTCCGAAAAAATATTGTTAGAGCGAAAGAAATAAAATGTTTAAGAGAATAAAAAAGAGTTTTATGAGAACAATGACGAATTTTTGAAAATATAGAGCTTCTCGAAAGCCAAACGTGAGATTTGTGAAATTTTAAAATTTCTCTGAAAAAAATGAAAGTTTTCTAAAAAATAAAAATTCTACGAAAAATGGGTGCATTGTTAAAAAGTTATAGTCTCTGTGAAAACCGAGGTTTTTCTTTAAATACAAAGCCTTTCTTAAGAAAAAAAATGTGCGGTTATTTAAAACTTATAATTTTTATGAGAAAACGAAAGTTTTCTAAAAAAAAAAGAAAGTTCTTTTAGAAAAAAATAAGTTTTTCGAAAAATTATAGTTTTGTAAAAAAGAAAAAAAATTGGGTTACTTTGCAAAATGTCGGTTTTTTGAAAGTAGAAAGGTTTTGTGAAGGAAAATGTGAGTTTTCTAAAAGAAATATAGTTTCTGGGAAAAAAACAAGTATTTTTAAAAAGTTTAAGTTTCCGTGAAAAACGGCGATTTTTTTTGAAGAATAATGCCTTTGCTCGGAAAAAAAACTGAGTTTTCCGAAAAAATATTGTTAGAGCGAAAGAAATAAAATGTTTAGAGAATAAAAAAGAGTTTTATGAGAACAATGACGAATTTTTGAAAATATAGAGCTTCTCGAAAGCCAAACGTGAGATTTGTGAAATTTTAAAATTTCTCTGAAAAAAATGAAAGTTTTCTAAAAAATAAAAATTCTACGAAAAATGGGTGCATTGTAAAAAGTTATAGTCTCTGTGAAAACCGAGGTTTTTCTTTAAATACAAAGCCTTTCTTAAGAAAAAAAATGTGCGGTTATTTAAAACTTATAATTTTTATGAGAAAACGAAAGTTTTCTAAAAAAAAAGAAAGTTCTTTTAAAAAAAATAAGTTTTTCGAAAAATGATAGTTTTGTAAAAAAGAAAAGAAATTGGGTTACTTTGCAAAATGTCGGTTTTTTGAAAGTAGAAAGGTTTTGTGAAGGAAAATGTGAGTTTTCTAAAAGAAATATAGTTTCTGGGAAAAAAACAAGTATTTTTAAAAGTTTAAGTTTCCGTGAAAAACGGCGATTTTTTTTAAGAATAATGCCTTTGCTCGGAAAAAAAACTGAGTTTTCCGAAAAAATATTGTTAGAGCGAAAGAAATAAAATGTTTAGGAGAATAAAAAAGAGTTTTATGAGAACAATGACGAATTTTTGAAAATATAGAGCTTCTCGAAAGCCAAACGTGAGATTTGTGAAATTTTAAAATTTCTCTGAAAAAATGAAAGTTTTCTAAAAAATAAAAATTCTACGAAAAATGGGTGCATTGTAAAAAAGTTATAGTCTCTGTGAAAACCGAGGTTTTTCTTTAAATACAAAGCCTTTCTTAAGAAAAAAAATGTGCGGTTATTTAAAACTTATAATTTTTATGAGAAAACGAAAGTTTTCTAAAAAAAAGAAAGTTCTTTTAAAAAAAATAAGTTTTTCGAAAAATGATAGTTTTGTAAAAAAGAAAAGAAATTGGGTTACTTTGCAAAATGTCGGTTTTTTGAAAGTAGAAAGGTTTTGTGAAGGAAAATGTGAGTTTTCTAAAAGAAATATAGTTTCTGGGAAAAAAACAAGTATTTTTAAAAAGTTTAAGTTTCCGTGAAAAACGGCGATTTTTTTTGAAGAATAATGCCTTTGCTCGGAAAAAAAAACTGAGTTTTCCGAAAAAATATTGTTAGAGCGAAAGAAATAAAATGTTTAAGAGAATAAAAAAGAGTTTTATGAGAACAATGACGAATTTTTGAAAATATAGAGCTTCTCGAAAGCCAAACGTGAGATTTGTGAAATTTTAAAATTTCTCTGAAAAAAATGAAAGTTTTCTAAAAATAAAAATTCTACGAAAAATGGGTGCATTGTAAAAAGTTATAGTCTCTGTGAAAACCGAGGTTTTTCTTTAAATACAAAGCCTTTCTTAAGAAAAAAAATGTGCGGTTATTTAAAACTTATAATTTTTATGAGAAAACGAAAGTTTTCTAAAAAAAAGAAAGTTCTTTTAAAAAAAATAAGTTTTTCGAAAAATGATAGTTTTGTAAAAAAGAAAAGAAATTGGGTTACTTTGCAAAATGTCGGTTTTTTGAAAGTAGAAAGGTTTTGTGAAGGAAAATGTGAGTTTTCTAAAAGAAATATAGTTTCTGGGAAAAAAACAAGTATTTTTAAAAAGTTTAAGTTTCCGTGAAAAACGGCGATTTTTTTTGAAGAATAATGCCTTTGCTCGGAAAAAAAACTGAGTTTTCCGAAAAAATATTGTTAGAGCGAAAGAAATAAAATGTTTAGAGAATAAAAAAGAGTTTTATGAGAACAATGACGAATTTTTGAAAATATAGAGCTTCTCGAAAGCCAAACGTGAGATTTGTGAAATTTTAAAATTTCTCTGAAAAAATGAAAGTTTTCTAAAAATAAAAATTCTAGAAAAATGGGTGCATTGTAAAAAGTTATAGTCTCTGTGAAAACCGAGGTTTTTCTTTAAATACAAAGCCTTTCTTAAGAAAAAAAATGTGCGGTTATTTAAAACTTATAATTTTTATGAGAAAACGAAAGTTTTCTAAAAAAAAGAAAGTTCTTTTAAAAAAAATAAGTTTTTCGAAAAATGATAGTTTTGTAAAAAGAAAAGAAATTGGGTACTTTGCAAAATGTCGGTTTTTTGAAAGTAGAAAGGTTTTGTGAAGGAAAATGTGAGTTTTCTAAAAGAAATATAGTTTCTGGGAAAAAAACAAGTATTTTTAAAAAGTTTAAGTTTCCGTGAAAAACGGCGATTTTTTTTGAAGAATAATGCCTTTGCTCGGAAAAAAAACTGAGTTTTCCGAAAAAATATTGTTAGAGCGAAAGAAATAAAATGTTTAAGAGAATAAAAAAGAGTTTTATGAGAACAATGACGAATTTTTGAAAATATAGAGCTTCTCGAAAGCCAAACGTGAGATTTGTGAAATTTTAAAATTTCTCTGAAAAAAATGAAAGTTTTCTAAAAAATAAAAATTCTACGAAAAATGGGTGCATTGTAAAAAGTTATAGTCTCTGTGAAAACCGAGGTTTTTCTTTAAATACAAAGCCTTTCTTAAGAAAAAAATGTGCGGTTATTTAAAACTTATAATTTTTATGAGAAAACGAAAGTTTTCTAAAAAAAAAGAAAGTTCTTTTAAAAAAAATAAGTTTTTCGAAAAATGATAGTTTTGTAAAAAAGAAAAGAAATTGGGGTTACTTTGCAAAATGTCGGTTTTTTTGCAAGTATAAAGGTTTTGTGAAGGAAAATGTGAGTTTTCTAAAAGAAATATAGTTTCTGGGAAAAAAACAAGTATTTTAAAAAGTTTAAGTTTCCGTGAAAAACGAGGATTTTTTTGAAGAATAATGCCTTTGCTCGGAAAAAATAACTGAGTTTTTCGAAAAAATATTGTTAGAGCGAAAGAAATA
>PVNU02001972.1:0-178711 GCA_003013855.2 Liriodendron chinense | reverse complement strand
TCTCTCTCTCTCTCTCTCTTCGGTGTTTTCTGAAGAAGTAAGAAACGGATGGATGGGTTATATATATCCGAACACAATCGATGCAAAATTTGAGCGCAAACGGGATCCAGTTTCCTCATTCGAGTGGGAGACGGATATGGGGTCTTATTCTTAGGTTGTCTTGTGCATATAAAACATTGAGATCCTCAAGAAGCTCTGAGTGAATTCTGAACCGTCCATGCAAAGCAGATCAATGGATCTAAGCGACCTTGGTTTTCTTGGTCTTAAAATGGTGATTTGGTGCTGGCCACACGATTGATGGCTGGTCAGGGGATTCGAACGAACTAGAACCACACATTGCAGGAAGCTGATGAACGGCTTGGATTGGACATCTGGGGCCCACCGTAAAGACGGTGTGCACCGTGAATGGCGAAAACGGCAGTGTTTAGGGAGAAGAAGGATGTAATAAGTTGCTTTTTTTTTTACTTGTAACATGCATCGCACGTACACGGGACAATATAGGCTGTCCTCACGAGTGGGGTCCACTCTAGGTGGATCAACACCATTTCCTCCGTCCAATAGGTGGAAAACATAAAAATACTCGTTGACGAGAACATTGAGGCAGATCCGAGTTAAGGTGGGCCATATATTGACTGATTCTTGATTGGGGCATTTGTAGGATGATCGGAGTACTGAAATTCGACTTGTACAGCTAAAATATGCCCAAAAGCTCATATATAAAGTTTTGTGTGAAAGTGATCATCAGAAATTATAATATTTAAAAGTGTCAGTTTAACTTAAGTTTGACTAATGGCATTTTCCTAATTATTGTAAATTTGCGAGTTTTGTTAAATTTAATACTTCTACACTATTCTAGAATTTAAAGCAACTTTAATAAAATGATCATGCCCTAATTCCCTACGGATTATTTATTATTAATTTATCAATATTAAAAGTTATTTAATTTATTAAATAATTAACTAATTTATAATTTAAATGATTTTAAAATCCTATAGTGTTATAAACACGCCTGAGGAGGTTCATAGGGTTGAGAAATCAATTATTTAAGCGTATGCCTGGTGATGGACGAGATATACGAATTAGATTTATGGACAAGCATGTGTACAAGACGATGTGAAAATCATACGGCGGGTTTATGTTAATCGCGTAATTCGAAATCGAAGTGGACAGCTAGATATTCCAGTCAAGCAACGATGGATCATTCTAACGGTCAGTCTATTGACTTAACTAAGTACACTAAACTTTTCAGAGTCCTAAAAATGTCGGTATACGTATAAAAGTGTATACCTGTGTGTATGCGTGCGAACAACATGGCCTAGAATCTGATTTCTCGCATGTGAACACGCACTCATGTACCTACTCGTGTGCCTAAATTTTCGTGGTATTACATAAATAAAATGGAAAAAGTCTCCAATTGATCTATTTTTTTTTTATGTGGAAAGATCCGAGAAACCGACAAGCCATAGAGCATACACTTGAATTGACTCAAATAGCAGGGAGGTTGAGAAGAGGTATGCTAATGCGGATGCTTAGAATGCGTGCAATATTTAAGGAGTGAAAGCAAGGGATTGAAATAGAGGCGATCCACCAAACCAGAAAAGACCCTAGTCAGTCCAAGTTTTTGATGTGGCGGGATCTGGGAGTCCGGTAAGTCCAAAAGCATACACTCAGATACACTAGAGAAGTAAGCGGGTTGAGGAGCAGAAATGATAACGTAAATGTTAATGTACAAATGAATGTAATTGATTTGTAGCTTAGGTATTCTAGAGGGGGTGATAGGTGGACGGTTTATCGCAAGGATTGACTCGAGTGGGGTAAATTAGCCTTCTGATGGCTCAAGTAGATGGGATTTGGGCATGGCTATGCTTTCTTGTGCTAGAAAGGCTCTTCTCCTTGGACTCTCTCTCTCTCTCTCTCTCTCTCTCTCTCTCTCTCTCTCCTCGGTGGATGGATAGGATGAGTTAAGGCTCTCTTTCATTCACTCCCTCTCTTAAGAATGTGTGGTGTGTGGAAATGAAGGGAAGAGAGGTATTTATAGGTGTGGAGGGTAGCACTCTGGTATTTTTGTGAAGTTTAAGGGCTAAGGAGGTTGTGATTGGTTGGAGACATGGATGTGCCACATGACATCCTCCCATTGGTAGAGAGGTGGTAAGGCGTGTAATTTTATGAAAAACTGAGGGTAGTCATTTTGACCCAAGCAATATAATGTGCTTCATGGATTGCACTCATATTTCATCGAGAGCTTCGGTGGGACGACCTGGGTACCTTCCTGGGCTTCTTATCTTTAAGTTGTTGAGGGTTGGATAAATGGGCCTGGGTTCGGGCTTGAAACTGGGCTCCTAAACTGTTTTAGATTTTAGGGTTTTTGAAAAGGTTTTAGCGATGCATAAATCAGCTACGTCATCTAAGGTGGGATGTCTATACAATGTTGTTGTCCATCTTATGAGGCCCTCCTTGGATGTGGGTCATTCATCATTAGGGGCTGACCTTTGATGTGAACTACCCTCTGTTAGTGCACTTTTCCGTGGCATATTAGTGCACCTTGTTTGTCAATCACTTACATCAGTGAGTCTAGTGTCGGTTAAGCCCAATGAAGACGAAGACCGAAGACTCAGATGGCCCCTCTGCATCAAGGAAGAAGAGTCAGGTAAAAGTGATGCCTTGATGTGCCTTAACCTTGACCAAAACCCAACCCCTTAACCTCTTTGATGACCTTAACCATATTAGGGAACCTTTAGTCATCATAGATTGGCCCTAGGTGTCCCAAAACATCACCTAAATCTTGGCCTAAGTAAGTGGGTTGAAGATTGCATGGGTCAGCGAACAACCAGGCTGAACCCAGGACTGTCAGACAGGTCACGACCGGTCATGGACCCCTGGCCGACTGGTCAAGACCGATCGGACAGACAGTCCAGAGAGGAAAGTAGGCTGTTGGTGTGTGCAGGCCATAGGGCCGACCGGTCGTGGACCCTGGACGACCGGTCGTGGACCCCTGGCCGACCGGTCTTGACCGGTCATGCAGACCATTCTCCTTAAGACAGCAAGTTCTGTCTTTGCTCTGGCCTATGGCCGACCGGTCGTGGACCCTGGACGACCGGTCGTGGCTCCTGGCCAACCGGTCGTACGACCGGTCAGCACTAGCCGTTTTTTGCCCGTTTTGTATCCGTTGCACCTTCTTTTATAAATGGGCTTGGCTTGTTTTGAGGGGTAAGGAGAGGAATTTCGAGAGGAGTGAAGCCACCATTGTTGGAGACCATTTGAGGCTCATTCCCAACCTATGCAAGGCATCTTCCTTGTGCTTTAACACAAGATTAGAGCATTCCAAGCTCATGAAGAAGATGACCTTCATCCCCTCTTGATCTCTAGAGTTTGGAACCTTCTTGATTGGCAAATCCTTGTCCAAAACTCTAAGATGAGATCAGTTGTAGGAGAGAACCTCTAGGCAACCCATTCCCATTAGTTATAGAGTTCTCAGACCTACCCTCCTAGCACCTTGGGCATCTCAAAGGCATCACAAGCAAGGTGTTTGATCAAGTGTGGCTGAGGCATTGGCAACGCAAAGGCAACACGATCGTGGGAGCAAGGGAAGCTGATTGAAGCACAGGAGAGCGGAGATCAAGCAATCCGAACCGACGCTAAACAAGGGGCTCATCCGACAAGTAAGGTTGTCTTTATTGAGAGTCCATTTAGAGTTTGTTTATCAAACTCGATCTAAGGACGTTAGCCGTTCCTTGGCTTGTTTGCCGGGCCTAAACTAAGTCTCCAAGGGGGAGCCTTCGTCACGGGAGTGAACGTGAGTCAGGTTAAGAGTTAAGCCTATGTCCAAAACTCCGTTGGGGTTGAGAGTTATCCCTTTGTCCAAAGCTCCGGTCATGGTTGAGAGGTGAATCGGTAAAACCTCTGTGTAAAGGTTGAGAGGTGAACCTCATTTAAAACCTCCGATAGTGAATGCCGGTGTGCTCAAAGGAGTTGAGTACTTGAACCGGGAGTGGAGTAGACCCAAAGTCGAACCACTATACATGCTTGTGTTTGTGATTGAATTGAGCTCATTAATATCTTAGCATTGTTAGTTTAATTGTCTTATTATGAATGCTTGATAGGAATGTATGCTAGGCATAATTAGGCACATCCACACACAAGATGTACTTTCACTAGTTGTGTAGACTTGAGCTCATTGATCCATTCTCATAAGTTTACATAGGTTGCATAGGTTAGGAGCTTGTTTAGTTAAATCTTTTGATTACCTATGCATGCTTTAGACTAGGTTGTTTATTGCTTAATCATATGCTAGTCTTGTGATTGGACCCACTTAGGCTTGGAAGCCGAAGTGTTCTTGCTTACTTAGCTTGATTTGTTGAATTATATAAGTAGGTAAAAAGAATTTCAAAAAAGGTCCTAATCACCCCCTCCTATAGGTTTAGCCATAATTCTAGTTACTCTTTAAGCTTCCGCACATACGTGGGTGTCGTGTTAGACTACCCGACGTACTTTCACCCTCATGTGTGGCCCACCTTGAAATGAGTCATCTATCATGTGGGGTCCACCATCAATGTTATTGTCCATCATGTGGGGCCTGCCTTCAATATTCACCACCCATCATGTGGAGCCCACCTTTTATGTAAATCTCCATTGTATGGGCCTTACCTTTGATGTGGACCTCCATCATGCGAGACTTGCCTTGGATGTAAGCCATTCGCTACAAGGGACTAGAGCTGGGCATGAGTCGAGTCAACTTGGTTGACTCGACTCGGCCGAACCGTTCAGACTCGATTTGGAACTGTTTGATGGTATGAGTCGGCCTGAGTCGAGTATCAAATCTTATATCTGAATCTTACTCGGGTTGGTCCCGAATTATCCTTAAACCCAATCAACCCGACCCGGATTCGAACTGAAATAGAACCAAACCTACCCGAAACTCGACCCAAGTCGGTATCAGGTATTAGTAAGTTAAAAAAAAAACCCGTCCATATTTACCCTAACCCACTTACCCTACCCGTTTACCTTAATCCATTTACCCTACGGCCCTACTCGAGCTGCGCCTACTCCCTCCTCATCCTCTCCTTTGACTGTCATCATCCGCACCCAGCACTTGTTCCGGCGTCATCCCGCATCATTTTGGAATCATCCACACTTGTTTTGGCTTCACTCACACCCATTCTAGCGTCGTCTGCACCCGTTCGGATGTCGTCCGCTCATCGCCGACACTCAATAGCCACTGGCTCTCCAAATCCCACTAATCAAAGGTATTTTTATGGCCCACCCAACTCTATTTCATGCTTTTCATATATTATTGTGAAATAAATTTGGGGGTTTTGTGAAATTGCTATCAGGTAGGGTTTTTTTTATTATATAAATTTGGTGGGAGGTTTTGGAATTGATCGGGTGCTCGATCCAACCTGATCCCAATGACCGGGCCGAACATGGATCAGAATAGACCAAGCCATGAACGATTCAGATTGGTCCAGGCCTGGCTGATGTTGAGCCCTCAATTAGATATATTCTAACCCCAATTCATCACTCTTTACGCATGGTTTATAGTGTTAAAGACCCATCTTATGCATGTGTTTGTGTTTGTAGGAATAAGAGAGAGACCATGTGCATTCAATACTAAAATACCGCTTTAGGACACCTTGAGGATTAAAGGAAGAAAGGTCAAGAATGGAGGAAAGAAGCTATGGAAGATGGAGTTGAAAAATAAAGAAAAATCTTGAAGAAATCATGTTAAAAGACTTGAAAGGGCCAGAAAAATCAAAATGCAGAGCTGCAGGGCCAGAAAAGTAAAATGCAGAAAATAGCCCTGCTGTTTCACATATGACTGGTCGGTGACCAGAACCGACCAGGGACAAGTCGAATTTTTACATTTTTTTGGCAAAACTCGGTAGACTGAAAAGGCAGGTCGACCATACAAAAAAGTTACAAAAACTTGTTCTTCAAGCTTAAAAAAATCATGCGCTGTGTAAGTTGTTACGCAATTCTGGAAAATTCTGAGGCTTGAAGCTTCAATGCTATAAAAGGACACCTAGGGGTGGATCTAAACTCATCATAGAAGGCTTGGAAAATCGTGGGAAATGAAGATGATCATCATGAAGTGTCTACAACTCCTCCAATTCCCTTTTTTTTAATGTTTTTTTAGTAGTTTTTCATCGTTTCTAGTTAAAGTATGATAATGCTCGGCTAGAACCTCTTAACTAGAGCTAAGAGGTGAAGCTTGTAGTTAATTCTAATGTAGAGTTTGTTTAATTCAAGTACATTTACTTAAAGTTTGAATTTTTAAGTTCTAGTTTGAATAAAGTTGGTATTTTTGGATGTTTTATGAGAGTTCATGTACTTCGGACATGAGTTCCTTGCAAATCTCTGAGATTGCCATGTTTGGATTGATTAGATTCGAATTGTAGTGACCCTAGATCATGCCATAGTCTCTTGGCATGGCTGTTACTCCGAAGGCTATAAGTTTGAATTCATGCCCACCTCTACAAGGGACCAATCATTGACGTTGACCATCCATTACGTGAGGCCCACCATGATGTGGATCATCCATCACATGGGGCCCACCATCAATGCTATTGTCCATCATGTGGGGCTCATCTTCAATATCCACTACCCATCTTGTGAAGCTCTCCTTTGATGTGGACCATTCATCATATGGGCCCACCTTCTAAGTGGTTCACTATCATGTGGGGATTGTCTTGGATGTGAATCACTCATCATTAAGATCCGACCTTTGATGTGGACCATCCATCATGTGGGGCCCACCTTTGAAGTGGTTCGTCTATCTTGTGGGGACTGTCTTGGATGTGGGCCATTCATCATTAAGAGACGACCTTTGACATGGACCATCCATTATATGGGTCCCATTTTGAGGTGGGCCATCCATCATGTGGGGCCCACCTTTGATGTGGAACATCATCGTGTGGGCCTTACTTTTGAAGTGGGCCATCTATTGTACAAGGCCCACTTAAAATATGGGTCATTTATCAATGGGAGCTGACCTTTGATGTGGACCATTCATTGTGATGATCACGTGAGGCCCACCTTTGATACCGACAATTCACTGTATTGGCCCACCTTCGATGGAGACCACCCATTGTATGGGGGCCTCCTTTGATATGTACCATATATCACATGGAGAGTTGAGATAAAGAAAGTAGAAAACCAAAAAGATACACGTCATGGAAATAACTTTCGTTAAGTTACTTTTACAGTAGCATTTATGAAACTAACTTAAGTTAAAAATTAAAAATAATTTATTTAGTTAAGTTCAAAAGGTACCTATTAGGTGGTATCCAAACGGGCCAGTGAAACATAAAGAAACAGTGTTAGATACATGGATTGATAGTTTGCTGCGACCGAATCCACTCAGGCGTCCCATCCTGTCTGGTACGCGAGCCGCCCCATTAGCAAACCCCAACAGGCGCCACTTGGCGAGCCAGCCCTCCCTCCCCAAGTTTGGAATCGAGTCAGGCCAATCGAGTCGAGACACTGGCCGAGTCAGAAAAGTATGCCATGGTAATCGACCGTCCATGTTAATCATACACTTGGCAAGCTTGATGGGGGTGGATTAGTATGATAATTGCTCTAGGCATACATACGGTCGCCCACCTAATAAGCAAGCGGATTGCGTCCTGCTGCTGCTTGGACGGACTCGGTCTAGGCAGTGGCACTGTAGGGTCCCACCGTGGGTTTGGGTTTGATCCACGCTGTTTATGCATTTTTCCAAATCATTTTAGGATATGATCCCAAAAATGAGGTAGATTGAAGGCTCATGTGGACCACACAGTGGGGATTGAATGCTCACGATTCAAAACTTCAAAACTTCTTGGGAGCCGTAGAAATTTTGATGAAGCTGATATTTGTGTTTACCCTTCATCATGTTCTATGTGACCACATAAACAGGTTAGATGGCAAACAAACATCACGGTGAGCTACTGAAGCCTTGGATCTGCTCATTTTATTGGTTCATACCCTCAAATGATCTGGAAAATTGGATAGACAAAACCCATCCATAACGGTGGGTCCTACAGAGTCCCTGACTGTACCGAGTCTGTCCAGCGAGGGCAGGACGCAATCCGCCTCCACAAAAATCTCACAACTCCGGTTTCAAAATTGATTGATTGGAGGATTTTCAGCCACTTGTTTGGCTGATTTTTCCTGAGTTCTGATCCCCTACAATGGTTCCATGCGCCCGCGAATTTACACACGTCGAACGTGCAAACTTCGCTAGCTTGTGGATTATCTAAGGTGGAGATAAAGCATGGATTAACGTAGAAAAAGATCCCCATTGATCAACTCATCAGATTGGCCACTCATAATAAAGAAAGAATGGACGGTTATTAAAAACTTGTCTGTATCCCTATTCGATGCAGCTTGTGGCCCGTATCCATTATCCCTATTCAATGCATCTGGGATGTTGGTACATTTTGGGCAATGTCGTGTGTAAATACGTGAGGAGAGGCGTGCAAGCATGTGAGTCCAGAAAACCTCATTCTCCTAGCGGATTAGGTGAGACCCCGGATCCATCAAGGTGGGTGCGACCCCTGACGGTGGGGCTCACAGTGATGTATGTGTCTTAAATCCACACCATTCAACCATTTTGAAAGATCATTTTAGGGTGTGATACCAAAAATGAAGCTGACTTAAATCTTAGGTGGGCCACATTATAAAAACAGTCGTGATTAAATCTCTACCATTGAAAACTTCATGGATTTCACCGGAATGTTAATTTACCATTAGTTTCCATCCAACCTGTTGATAAGGTCAAAAACATCTAGATGAAGAGACCACATAAATATTTATCTTGATCCAAAGCTTTTGTGGCCCATAGGAAGTTTTTAATGGTCAATCAGCATTGTTTCCTATACTATGGCCCATCTGAAATTTGGAACTGATTCATTTTTGGGATAATTTACTAAAATACGGATGGACGGAATGGATGTAGTCACATACATCACAGTGGCCACTCAGTAAGGGGTCCCACCCACGTCGGTGGTTCCTGGGTCTCACCAAATCCGCTCCCTAGTTGCTTACCCAAACGAGGTCGGGATATTTACTGAAATCTGGCTATTTTTACTAAAAGTCTAATTTCTCGTCGGGCTCATCATTTTGGGCGCGACTTGGGTGAGACCGCGGAACGAGCAATGTGGGTGGGACCCTGACTGTAGGAGCCCACCTGGATGTATGAATTGAATATCCATGCCGTGCATATTCTTGTCTGTCTCATTTTATGCCATGGTACCAAAAATGAAGCAGATGAAAATTTTTGGTGGACCACACCATAAGAAAAACTGGTTAATTACCATTAAAAACCTTTTGTGAGCCACAAAAGTTTTCTATCAACCTGATATTTGTATTTTCCTTTCTTCCCTGTATACGTGACCTTATCAACAGATCAGATGATCAATAAACATTACGGTGGACTCCAAGAAGTTTTTAATGGTAAGTGTTCAATGAACACTGTTTCCTGTGGTGTGGTCCACCTAAAGCTTCTATCTAGTTCGTTTTTTAGACTACATCTTAAAATAAACCAAAGAAATAAATGGACAGCATGGATATACAACAAATACATTCAGGTAAGCCCTATGGTGAGGGTATCACCCACATCGCTGGTTCTGGGGTCTCACCCAAGCCGCGCCCCATCGTTTTGGCCTTTTGATGAGAAATTGAAATATTTACAGTCAAGAATACCCTTCGGAATAGGTTGAAGGGGCATTTTCGACCATAAATTTTCAATTTCTCGTCAAAAGGCTAAAAAATTGAATTGGACTTTCAGTAAAAATAACCGCACCTCAGGGCTATTAAAGTAAATATCCCAACTAGGTTTGGCTAGAATACATCGAGACACGTTGATATGACGATACGTCTGGGCCTTATCCTTTTGATCTGGTTCATATTTCAACGATCCAAACTGTTTATATGATAGCCCCAGATTAATTTAGAATAGAAAATAGTTAAAATATCTTATTTTGAATACCTGAACCCCTTGATCATTTGATTCCTTTACTTTTGAGTTTGGACGGTCCTTTTAACATTTATGCGATCAAAACTTTGAAATATTTCGATCGTAGAGATTTCTTACGCATGCCCCATCCATTACGAATCCCCATGAAATGAACGGTTTGATCATTAAAAAGGACCAGGATCCAACGGATAATGTACCAACGTATCAGATTGCAATACGCGGGGGGTGTATTGTTGGCATCTGGCAAACCCCTTCTTAAAGTCCACGCCATTCTCGATTATGGGAGTGCACTGAAAAGTGCGTTCGGACGCGGATTGGCAACTACCCCCGCTTGTCCGGAGCTCGGTTTTAGGGGCCACCGTGATGTACGAATTTTATCCACACCGTCCTTCCATTTTTCCATAGCATTTTAGGGTACACGCCCAAAAATGAAGCAGATCGAAGGCTTAAGTGGACGAAAATTTGGGTATTAAATGCTAACCGTCGAACCTTCCTCCAGATCCATGTGACCTTACGAAAAGGTTGGGTGGTGGCAAATAAACATCATGGTGGGCCCTAGAAAGGTTTCAACTGTGGGTGTCATAACAACCGCTGCTTCCTGTGGTGTGGTCCAATTGAGCCTTGGATGGACGGTGTGGATAAAATCCATTCATCACGGTGGCTCTGCCTGGCTCAGGAGGTAGCACCCAATACGCGTCCAGTGCGTTCCAACCCCTTTTCTTCCATGCGCGAGTAAGATTTGCATGGTTGCACGAGCTTGTCCTCTTCTTATGAATGTAGACCGTTGATAGAACTGGAATATCCATCAATCAAGACTAGGATCAGTAGTTCATGGAGATCTTATCATCATGGAACATCCATGTTATGGACAGAATCACAACCGTTGAAATAACATCTTACAAATTCTTGATTATTTTTCCTTCACATAATCTTTAGCTTCTCAGTTTTTTCTCACATTCATGATACCAACATTCTCTCTGATACACACATGCGTATATATTATCAAAGAAGAATGTAAAAGAAAATCAACAGAAAATAAGGGGAAAGAAGACAATCTCAGCCATTGGATACAGATCAATGGAACTTCAATTTCAAATTCATTTGTTTTTTTCAATTGAGGCGCCTGCATATTGTGATGCCATCACCGACGGGGAGCTGGCAGATCTCGATCCTTGGATCAGCGGCCAAAGCCTTGTTGAGCTCCAGGACAAAGTCACGGTAATACCGCACGTACTTGCGAAGTGGAGCATCTGGTGGGGCCACAACCGATCCGTTCCATAGGGTGTTATCGTAGCCGATCACACCGCCCACCTTCACCAGATCGATCAGCCTCTTGTGGTAATTCAGATAATTATCCTTGTCTGCATCGACGAATATGAAATCGAATGATCCGTGGGTTTTCTTCTGCAAGATATATAGAGATCATGTAATTAACAGCAAGTATTTTTAATGATGGTTTTAGAGAATTTCAAGTATATGGTTTGTGATCTTACGTCCTCAAGCATTTGATCAAGAACCGGCAACGCAGGGCCCTCACGGAATTCGATCTTGTGGGCGACTCCGGCCTTTTGGATCACAGGCAGACCCAGTTCGTAGTTCTCGCGGTTGATGTCCATGGCCAAGATCTGAAATAAAAATCATCATTAAAATCGGAATCTTCTTTAATTAAACACCTTAAATAGAGAATATTCGAAAAGGCCATTTCTCTTCAACCATGCATTTTTCTCATGGAATTGGCTTGCACTTCTCAAATGGAAAGTAGCGGATCACTACCTTCCCGTCGTCCGGCAAAGCGAGGGCGGTGGCAAGGAGAGAATATCCGGTGTAGACACCGATCTCCATGGTGTTCTTGGCGTTGATAAGCTTGAGTAGCATGTTCAAGAACTGCCCTTCATCAGCTGAAGTGGTCATGATATTCCTGCATTTCCATCAATCCATCATTCTCCGAATCAAGCGTTTCATTTTCAAGACATGCTAAAAGGGGTTCGAAAGATCCAGGCCATTCATCACCTGGGACCCGCAATTTACATGCTCCAAAATCAGTCTGGTCTATTCATCGCATGGGCAAAACATGTACGTTTATATCCCCCATGATCAAGTCCTCTTACACATGTGTGACCCACCTGGTGAATGCAACATCCTCATCTTCACGGTGGGTCCCACTAGATGAATGGTCCAAATCTCAGCAAGTTTCCCCTTTATGAGAGAGAAAAGCTCTTTCTTACCATGGATGCTTCGCGGTCAGTTCTCGAAGCTCTTTCATGGACTCCGGCTCTCGAGGGTAGACGCTCGTCTCCAATATATACTGAAAGAAAGAGAGATATGTAAGAAGATTTCCCAATGCAAGATAATGGAGCGGAATCGTCTGCTACACCTGTTTCACGCAGCTCGGCGTAAAGCACCCAAATTCTGTGGGTCCCACCATGTTGTATATGTAAATCAACTCCGTCCATCAGGTGGGAAACATTATTTGAATCATGGATGCAAAAGATCATCCCGATAAAAATCTCCTATGAGCCCACACCAAGGGGAACAATGGAAAATTGCTCCTGAAATGCGGTATGGCTCTTACGAGTTTTGGGTCAGGCTGATTTTTTGTATCTTCACTTGATCCTGATGTGTTACACCTGATTAACGAGTTTGATGAAAGATATCTCACACACAGACCTATGGTTTGCATCATATCCCCGTTGTTGGCCTTGGTGTGGCCCACCTGAGTTGTGGGTCTGAATGAGTTTTGTTCCCTGGGCCTAGAAATCGAGGACAGAACGCCATAGACGGAGTATATTTCACATGTGCCACCGGTGGACCCCACAGTCCCAAGATAATATTTTAGCACGTAGATGGATGGATGGAAAGACATACCTGATAAAGGTCGTCGCTCTGCAAGAGGCTCTTGTGGCCCACCTCCTGATGCCGGAATATCTGATTCTTCTGCTCTCCTTCTTGGGTTTTCTGCTCAGCATTCACACCGTTGGTTGCCATTGCTCTTTTCTTTTATCTTCTTTGAAACTCGACTCGAAACTAGGCTTGTTTGCTCTTTTCTGTGTTGGGACTGGAAGAGGAAGACGAGGGGTTCCGTATTTATAGAAGAAATGGGTGGGTGGAGCACTTGGGAAATTTTCTAGGATGATAAGATGTGCGGGGCCCACCGGCTGGTCAGGCGGGAGTTGGTGAGCCTGTAAAACAGCGTGACCGTGGTGATGGAAGATCCATTTACCACCGTCCACGACGCTGACCTGGCCACCAAACACGATTGGAGTGACCTGTAGTAGATTCGGTTCGGTGGGGTTTTATTACTGGATTCATTATGCCAACTCACGATCCCGCATGTGTCGCCGGCCACTGAGACCATATGCTGAATGATCCTATGATCTGAACCGTCCATGTTGTCGCATCTATGAAATACTTGATAGGTAATTACTCTAAGCGAATGATTATCCATTAATATCTGTAGATAATGTAAAACAGTCAAAAAGAAAATTTTCAATGGTCCTTATTCAACCCTAAAATTCAGAGGATTGAATGATCATTGATGCTTGATTATGAAAATACCTTACTCATTGTAGTGGCAGGAAAATGGACGGTTCAAATCATAGGAAAACATCAGTCGCGACAGACACAAATGGTCTCTTGAGATGGAAAGAAGCGGATAGCGTCCTGGCCCGCCGCCACCGACTCCGTCCACGCCGTGATGTATGGGTTTTATCCACGCCGTCCATCCATTTTTATAGATCATTTTAGGACATGAGCCCAAAAATGAGACAGATCCAAAGCTCAAGTGGACCACACCACATGGAGCAGTGGTGATAGGAAGACCACGGTTGAAACCTTCCTAGGGCCCACCCTTGATGTTTATTTTCCATCCAACCTGTTCATAAAGTCACTATACACCTTGATGATTGGAAAACACAAATATTAGCTTGATCAAAACTTCTGTGGCTCCGGATAAGCTTTTAATGACGGTGTTTAATTCCTTCTGTGTGGTCCACTTTAGTCTTGGATTTGCCTCAGTTTTGGGTTCGTACCTTAAAATGATATTAAAAAATTGGATGGACAGCTTCGATATAACCCTACCTCATGGTAGACCCCACAAAGCCCCTTGGCGGTCGTAGGATTGACCCAATGGGGCTTACGAGATCAACATAATATTTTGGAAGCATATTGCCTCGGGGGACTCGGTCCACGGGTAAGCTTATAGAACCCCTGATATCTATTAGTTTTATCTACACCGTCTGTACATTTTGCTAGATCATTTTAAGACATGAAACCCAATTTTGAGCTCATACCCTGAAATGATACGAAAAAATTAATGGACCACCGGGATAAAACCGATACATTACTGTGGGACCCACAGAGCCCCTGCCTCGACCAAGTCCATTAAGCGGGGCTGGACCCAATCCACTTTCAGTACTTCACAGCACGTCGACGTGGGTGAGATAAAGACCATTCATGGGGTAGGGGCTACCATGGGCATAATCTGTGTTGGGTGTGTTTCACACAAACCTTCGGATCTCGCCCCCCAATATACTTAGAATTATGGACTATGATAATGCAATAATCAAGAATAAACATTAATCACACGACACAAGGAGTTTTTTATGTGAAAAACCCTCAAAAGAGGTAAAAACCACGGGACCTAGTCCAGATCAACAATCCACTATCTTAGGGAACTATTACAACCGATCTCAAGCACATACCGCTTGGATTAAACCTTCCTCACCCACTTGGGATGGATAAACAACAAGAGAATAACAAGAGTAAAGCGATCTCACCGATCCCGAGGACATAAAAGCGCTGAGACGACGGTTGCGCAGAAGAACTCATCTTCAAGTAACTTCTCCCTTCTACAAGCTTCATCTCTCTCTCTTTTCTCTTTCTCTCTTCCTATTTTTCTCTCTTTTTCACCTTGGACGTGCAAATACTCTAATGGGATACCCTAATCCCGATTTGGAACTCCTTAAGTAGGAAACCGGAGGAATTAGAGCCCAACAAGGAAACTGCGTACAAGTAGTCCGCGCAGGGTCGGGCGCCCGGTCACTAGACCCTTAGGCGCCCGGCCAAACCAAAAAACGTCTAACAAGAGATCCTGAAGAAAAAGGCCATTTTCGGGCGCCCGGACCAACATTGTCGGGCGTCCGACCAGGGCACCAGACCGCCAGGCGCCCGCCTATTGTCAAAACAGGCCAGCAAGTCTGCTGCTACATCTGGTGAATTTCGATCGCCTGACCAGAAAATGGTCCGGGCGCCCGACCTCACCAAGGCTGCACTCTCTCTCCTTGTACTGAGGAGAAAAATTCCCATCAAATTTTTTCCTTTCCAACTCAGGAGAAATTCACCTTCTTCAAGCCAGTCAGGTTTCTGTAAACCTCAAACATGCCCTTGAGCAAAGCCTTGGTCATCATATCTGACCCGTTATCGTCCGTATGGACCTTCTCAAGCTGTAACACCTTCTGTTCCAAAGTATCCCTGATCCAGTGATACTGAATCTCTATGTGCTTCGACTTGGAATGCTGACTTGGATTCTTGCTCAAGTGTATAGCACTTTGGCTATCGCAATAGACCACATGTTCCTCCTGCTTCAGGCTGAGTTCCTGTAGGAACCTCTTCATCCAAAGCATCTCTTTACATGCCTCTGTGACCGCAATGTACTTAGCCTCTGTCGTCGACAATGCTACAACCTTCTGTAGCTTGCTCTGCCAAGAGACCGCTCCCCCTGCAAACATGAACAAGAACCCCGATGTAGACTTCCTGGAGTTTATGTCACCTGCCATATCTGCATCTGTGTAGCCTTCTAACACAGGTTTTCCTTCACCATAGCATAAGCTCAACCTGGATGAGCCTCTCAAATACCGTAGTATCCACTTCACTGCTGCCCAATGTTCTTTGCCAGGATTGGTAAGATACCGGCTGACAACCCCAACCGCATATGCTATGTCTGGGCGCGTACACACCATAGCATACATAAAACTTCCTACTGCTGACGCGTAGGGTATCTTCTGCATCTCTTCCACTTCCGTCTTCGTCTTGGGACACTGCTTGTCGCTCAATTTGAAGTGACCATCCAGTGGAGCACTGACCGGCTTCGCTGCATTCATGTTGAACCGCTCTAGGACTTTCTCAATGTACCGCTCTTGTGACAACCAAAGCTTCCTGCTGCTTCTGTCACTGGTTATCTCCATTCCTAGGATTAATTTGGCCGGGCCCAAGTCTTTCATCGCAAACGACTTGCCAACTCCTTTTTCAGCCTGTCAATCTTCTTGATGTCTTTTTCCATGATGAGCATGTCATCAACGTACAATAGCAGAACTAAGAAATCATCATCTAAGAACTTGCATGTGAACACACAGTGGTCCGACTCCATTCTGTCATATCCATGCTTTAACATGAACGAGTCGAACTTCTTGTACCATTGCCTAGGAGCTTGTTTCAGCCCATACAATCTCTTCCTAAGCCTACACACTATATGCTCTTTGCCCTTGACTTCGAACCCCTCTGGTTAGCGCATGTAGATCTCTTCTTCTAGGTCACCATGGAGGAAAGCAGTTTTGACGTCTAATTGTTATATCTCCAGATCCATGCTAGCCGCTAATTCAAGCAACACCCGTATGGATGTCATCTTCACCACTGGTGAGAATATCTCCTCGAAGTCTATTCCTTTCCTCTGAGCAAACCCTTTCACCACAAGTCTGGCCTTGTACCTTGTCTGTGAATTCTTTTGCTCATTCTTCTTTCTGAACACTCACTTGTTGCTCAGAGCTTTCTTGCCCTCGGGCAATTTCACCATATCATAGGTGTTGTTCTTATGCAAGGATTCCAAATCCTCTTGCATAGCTTTCAACCACTCCCCCTTATGCTCATCGGCTAGGGCTTCAGAATAGTCTTCTGGCTCTCCCCCATCAGTGAGCATAATGTACTCATGCGGCGAGTACTTCTTGGATGGATGTCTGTCCCTTGATGTCTTCCTCACCTGTGGCTCAACAGGTGGATCAAGTGGGGGCTGCTCCCCCTGTCAATCTTCTGTAGGGACTCCCTCATCCTCTGCGCCTTGATGTACTCCCCCGTCATCAGGCACCACGAGAGGAGTAATCGGATCTATATCCTCCATTTCACCTGAACTAGGTTAGGTCTTCTATGGCTTTTCAATATCTTCTATACACTGATCTTCAATGAATACCACATCTCTGCTCTTGACGAGCTTATTCTCGGTCGGATCCCACAACCTATAACCGAACTTTTCATCACCGTACCTTAAGAACACATACTGCCTGATCTTCATATCGAGCTTGGACCTCTCGTCCTTTTGTATGTGAACGGATGCCCTGCATCCAAACACCTTGAGATGATTGTACGATGGATCACGTCCAGTCCACACCTTCTCAGGTACTTCTCCATTCAACGGGGCTAATGGAGACATGTTTATTAAGTACACCGCCGTGTGCATTGCTTCTCTCCAGAACATCTTGGGCAACTTTGCATGGGATAACATGCATCTGATTCTCTCTACAATAGTGCGATTCATTCGCTCAGCCACGTCATTATGCTGGGGGGTCTTGGGAACTGTCTGTTCATGCCGTATACCCAGTGACTTGCAATACTCGTGGAAGGCACCTATGTATTCACCACCATTGTCAGTGCGGATGCACTTCAATGATCTGCCTGTCTCTCTCTCAACCATAGCATGAAACAGTTTAAACACATCAAAGACCTCGTCCTTGGATTTTAAAGCATAAACCCAAACCCCCCTAGATGCATCATCGATAAAAGTGACAACATACAATGCCCCACCCAAGGTTTTTGTCCTCATAGGACCACAAACATCAGAATAAACCAAATCTAATGCATGTACTTTATTAATATGAGAAGCGGTTTTAACAAAAGAAACTCTATGATGTTTTCCAAATAAACAGTCAATACAGGTTTTGAGAGGTTTACCTATCACGTCTGGAAGGAACCGCTTCTTCGCTAGTAGCTGAAGCCCTTTTTCACTCATGTGGCCTAGACGCCTGTGCCACACGTCAGTAGTTGAATCTTTCGCTGCGTTCAATCCACCCTTGCACACACTGACACTTGCCTTGTAAAGGGTGCAACACTTCTTTCCTCTAGCAGCAATCAACGAACTCTTGATGAGCTTCTAGCGCCCACCAACAAACCGGTTTTCATAGCGATCATCATCCAGCCTTCCCGTCGACATCAAGTTGAGGTGAAGGTCTGGAATGTGTCTCACATCCCTGAGAACCAATGTGCAGCCCACATCGGTCTTCAAACAACTATCACCGACCCCTACGATCTTCGAAACACCAGAATTTCCCATCTTCACTATCTCATAGTCACCTGACTTGTAGCTTGTGAAGAAATCCCTGTGTGGAGTCGCATGAAACGAGGCTCCCGAGTCTATCACCCAGTAGGTGTCTTGACTCCAAGCCGTGAGACAAATATCATGATCTGCCAAAGAATAACAACAACGTCACCATCTGAGGCGACCGCAGTAGAATCCGATTCATCTTCCTTCTCCTTTCCTTTAACTTTCTTGTCACTCTTCTTCTTGTGACATTCATGCTTATAGTGGCCATTCTTTCCACAATTCCAGCATTCAACATATTTCCTGGCAACTAACTTGCCTCTTGATTTATCTCGGGCCTTTCTGCCCATTCTGTTCTTTCCTCTCTCCCGATCTTGTGTCACAAGGGCCTCTTGTTGAGTAGGCCTTAGAGACTTCCTCCTTGTCTCCTTATTGAAGAGACAGCTTGTTACTTGCTCCATGGATACCTTTCCATTTGGCGCGGAGTTACTTAGAGACACCACCAATGTCTCCCAACTGTCAGGCAGTGAGCTAAGCAATAGCTAGGCCTGAAGTTCATCATCTAGGACCATCTTCATGGCGAAGAGCTAGTTTAGTATGTTGCTGACCTCATTCATGTGTTCAGCCACAGAACCACCATCTTTGAACTTGAGATTCACGAGTTGTCTTATTAGGAATATCTTATTGCTGGCTGTCTTCCTCTCATACAGTCATTGCAATTTTTGCCATAGGTTAGCGGCTGAGGTTTCCGTAGACACATGGTGGAATACAGAATCATCCAACCATTGTCTAATAAACCCCACCGCCTTCCGGTCCAAATTCTTCCAATCATCATCAAGCATATCCTTGATCTTCGCTGATATGCCTAAGATCGAAGCATATAGGTCCTTGCAATAGAGTAAGTCCTCCATCTTAGCCTTCCATATGGTCCAGTTAGAACCATTGAGGTTGATCATCCTTGATGAGCCACCTTCCATAATTCAGAACTGATCACACTCCATTCAAACAACCTGAACTCTCTGATACCACTTTGTTGGGTGCGTTTCATACAAACCTTCGGATCTCGCCCCTCAATACACTAGAATTATGGACTATGATAATGCAATAATCAAGAATAAACATCAATCACACGACACAAGGAGTTTTTACATGGAAAACCCTTAAAAGAGGTAAAAACCACGGGACCTAGTCCAGATCAACAATCCACTATCTCAGGGAACTGTTACAACTGATCTCAAGCACACACCGCTTGGATCAAACCTTCCTCACGATCAAACCTTCCTCACCCACTTGGGATGGATAAACAACAAGAGAATAATAAGAGTAGAGCGATCTCATCGATCCCGATGACATAGAAGCGCTAAGACGACGTTTGCGTAGAAGAACTCTTCTTCAAGCAACTTCTCCCTTCTACAAGCTTCCTCTCTCTCTCTCTCTCTCTCTCTCTCTCTCTCTCTCTCTTCTCTCCCTCTTCCTCTTTTTCTTTCTTTTTCACCTCGGACGTGCAAACACTCTAATGGGATACCCTAATCCCGATTTGAAACTCCTTAAGTAGGAAATCGGAGGAATTAGAGCCCAATAAGGAAACTGCGTACAAGCAGTCCGCACAGGATTGGGCGCCCGGTCACTAGACCGCCGGGCGCCCGACCAAACCAAAAAACGTCCAACAAGAGATCCTGAAGAAAAAGGCCATTTTCAGGAGCCCGGACCAACATGGTCAGGCGCCCGATGCCCTGCGCCCAGTCACCAGACCGCCGGGTGCCCGCTCGTTGTCAAAACAGGCCAGCAAGTCTGCTGCCACATCTGGTGAATTTCGGTCGCCCGACCAGAAAATGGTCCGGGCGCCCGAGCTCACCAAGGCTGCACTCTCTCTCCTTGTACTGAGGAGGAAAATTCCCATCAATCTGCACTGTAAATCAAAACGGTCCACCTGTCAATATGGACATACTTGAATCAGGGTATGTTAAGTGATCGACAACTGATTGGATGGCTTAAAAGCAATCAACAACTTCTTGTCAACATAGGAAATTAGATGATTGAGACGGTCCAATTAGTGTAATTTGTGAGCTATGGCCCATCTGCAAATGGGAATATGAATCGTGTGATTGGGTGGACCGGAATCTCTGGATCAGATATGCCATGTAACCGTGGCCAATCCATGAGGGCAAACAGATAAAGTGACCAGGAGCTTCCCTTCATTCGCATGCACACTCCTACAGAAATAATCAAGGTTCGAATGTTTTAATGAGGATGATAAAATGGAGGGGTTTGGACGTGGGCCTTGGACTCGGTTTCAGAAGTGACCATGGACTGGGCACCATGATGTACGTGTTTGATCTCGTTCATCCACATTTCCTGTTGATCGGGTCACGCAAATCTGTATGGACGGAAAATGCAAATATCAGTTTAATCCAAAACTTTTGTAGTCTCCAAGAAGTTTTTAATGGTGGCGTTCAATCATCACTGTTTCTTGTGGTATGGTCCACCTGAGATTTTAATCTGTCTCATTTTTGGGCTCTTGCCTTAAAATGATATTAAAAAAAAAAAAAAATGAATGGACAGCGTGGATGAAATACATATATTATGGTAGGGCCTACATAGCACCGATCAGTATGCTCAGTACTAGAGGGTCACTACCAAATCCCAGTTTGTGGACCCTATATATGGATCTGAGTCCTATAAGGTCACCATTGCTCATCAATACACACTTGCACGTTTGCTTTTTTTGTTTGGATTTTGGATTTATATCCTGCTTGGTAGCCAGTAATTACCAATCAACAATGATAAAAGCTCATGGATTTGGGGGGATTTGAGGGGTTTCAAATCTCCTTGTGTATTTGGCAGTCGATGAGAGGGTTTGAAATCCAAGGTACAAGCTTAGATTACATATAAAATCCTTCTAAGAGTCACATATATAACATGTGTGTCACTAGGCTACTAATCTATTGGGCACATAGCCTACTAATGATATCCTAAAACAATCAGATCATCAACTCTATTACTAAAATTACTTTAATAGAATGATATGAGCCGTCTAGATATGGTCCGTGTAAATCAACAGTTACAATTTTTAAGTTAGTCACTCGGATATGATCTTGTGCTTGTGGCCCATCCAAGACTTCAAAGTTCATCATTTTTTGTCCAAACTGTGTATTTCAACGGGCTTATTATAACTATTGTGTTGAACATTGCATACATATACTAATTAGGGATATTAAAGTTGATTTAGTAATTAAATTCAAACCAAATTTAATTGTGCCAAACACAACCGAAAGGGGGGGTTGAATCTAGGGGGTTCCAAATCCACACTCCAAACAGGCCCTAAGTGTTAGCTATTTGAAAAAATGTTGAAATTTCACCATGAAAAATGAGTAGTTTCTAAGCAAAAACCGTGGCCTTACCATGATATATGTCTTATATGCATGATGTGTCCATTCATTTTTTTTTTTTTTTTTTTGGATCATTTTAGGGCATGAGCCTAAAAAGAGAAAAATCCAATGGTCAAGTGGACAACATCACATACAACAGCAGGTTCAATGGTGGGCATCATTATTCCCACCACTTGATGTGGTGTGGTCCACTTGAGCATTCGATCTACCCCATTTTTATGGCATGATATAACAAATTAAATAGACTGTGTGGGGCTCCTCCTTTTCAAATCATTTTAGGCATGAGACAAAAAATGAAGCTATGGATACAATCTCAAGTGCCATGATTAAAAACTTCCTAAGGTCCACCATAATGCTTATTTGCCATTGAACATGTTGATTAGGTCACATAGACCTAGATGAAGGGAAAAAATTATAAATATTAGCTTGTTCCAAAACTTTTATAGCATAAAATAAGTTTTTAAATGGTAAATCACCATTATTTCTTATATTGTGTTCCACCAGATATTTGGATCTGCCTCATTTTTTGTCTCATGGCTTGAAATGTTCATTGGCTTCATTTTCCATCTCATATTCTAAAATAATCTGAAAAAGCAGACAATAAGGTGGGTCCCACGGCCAGGGTTGTTGGGCGAGGATGGGCTGCACCTAATTCGCTCCCACAAACTAATGATAGGGATTCCCCTTTAATTGAGAAAACTGAGGGAACAAGTTCTGAATTGAATATTTTAATCCTTTGATTACATGAGATTTTGTGGCCGTCGTTCTACAAAGAAAAAGAGCCAAATTATAAAAAAGTAAATACTCCAATTAAAGAGCTTCTCTTTGTTGTTTACCCACCATTAAAAGCCAGACTTTTCTTATAAACGGTTTGGATCCGTTGAAGATGACACAGATTAGAAGTATAATATCGTGCGGTGATACCTCAGGATGTATTCTAGCAAACCTCCTAAACTAGACAAATGAGAGAATCTTCGGAGCTGATTGCCATGTATGATTTGCAAGCATGTGAAAATTTAGATGATAAACAAACCAAGATTACAACGATCTAGTTCTTCCGCGGTCCAAATTCAACCAACAAAAGTCCTTTAATCAGCTTATGGAGCCATAATGCATGTAAAACTATCTCACAGTTTGGACGTTTGGGTTTGAAGTAATGTGTAGTGCAATGGGTACAATATCCATGTTGGAAAGAATTTCGAAAATACAAATTAATAAAATAAATTATAAAATGATCAATTAGGCTAAAGCACGTAATCCTGTACGCCTGATAGGTTACGGACAAATTACTTCTAGGATACAATAAGTCTGATAGGTCCTGTGTCCAACAATCATGAATAGACATCTAACGGAACTCAGCTAACGCAGCTCGCTGGAAGATTTGATTCATGAACTTGTTAGTTTATGTCTGCTACTAACCGTAGAAAAAGATAGAATTTTTTTTTCTTGTTTTTTGTACTTCTGATGAAGAGATGTTTGTTGCTGTGGAATGAACCCAACAAACCTTTTTTTATATAAGCACGAGGTGGTGGGGGTTATGGTTGGGCTCACAAATCAACTAGTCATTTTCTAGCTGTTGAAAACTAGCCATTTATGACTGTTGGAGACTAGCCGTTAGTGACCGTTTTCTTACTGCTATAGCTGCATGGTCATAACCATTATTGTTTAATACAGTAGTTTCTGCATGGTTATGACTGTTGCTGGACTGTTTCATGCACAACGGTCACATCACCAACAGATAGAAAACCCAGCCTATATAAGACTCTCGGTCATACTAGATGGTCTCCTTCTTGCTTTCGCACCGCGACTTGCGCATGCAAAGTGCAAAGTGCACCAACTAGCGTCACTACAGCCATATTGCTCACGCTCATGCTCGAGTCCGAGCACGTGCGTGTGTTCCAGTATGTAACCCGAGAATCCTTCTCTCCATTTCTCATGTAAACTCAAAACTCCCGACTTATATATAAAAAAAAAAAAACTTTTCCATATCTACCTAATGTGGGATTAAAGAAAATACCCACATTTACTTGATTTTTTTTCAAATTCATTTTTTAGTGAGAAAATGAAAATTTGAACTTTTTTTTTTAAAAACAAAAAATGTCAACAATCCAAAGGCCCGAGTATTAACTATCACCCTGTGTTAGTGTTTTTCCACTTTGCGTTCCATTTTAGGGAGCCGATTAGGTGAGACCCCCGAACTCACTCAAGACAGTGCGGCCCTTATCGTGGGGCCCACCTTGATATATGAATTATATATCCATACCATCCATACGTTTTTCTAGATCATTTTAGGGCATTATACCAAACATGAAGCACATCCAATTATCAGATGGATCATACCCTAGGAAACAGTGGAGAGTTACCATTAATGGGACAACTAAAGTTTTGGATCAAGCTTATATTTGTTTTGTTCCCTTCATCTAGGCTTATGTGACCTTATCAACGGATTAGATGGCAAATAAACACTACTGAAACATTAAGGTGCACCCAAAGAAGTTTTTAATGGTAAGGCGTTCAATCACCACTTTTTCCTCCCTGATAATTGGATCTGCTTTATTTCTGGATAGTGCTGTAAAATGATATGTAAAAACGGATGGACGGTGTGGATACAGAATATATACATAATGCTGGAACCCCCGGTAAGAGGCGCACCATCTTAGGTGAGGCCGGGGTCTTACCTAATCCGATCCCTCCACTTTAAAGGCCAGCTAAAAGCCTAAAAGAGGTTTTGAAACGCTGCCCCACCGGATCACAGCTAAAGTATGGGTTTTCATCAGTAAATTACATTTTAGATCATGATCTTAACGGTTCGTAATCTTGATTGTATGCTAGGGTGGCATGCAGAGAAATATTTGTAGAAAAGATGATTGTTTAAGAAAATGCAAATTGCCCGTAACTCCTGGTTATGGAGCTCCCTTAGCCCCTAACATGGCCTAATGAAATAGCATCATGCAGTTGTGTAACACTTCTCACTGGGCCCTCCAATAAAAAAAAAGAAAGGAAACATCTCTTGATTATATAGAGGAATCTATCTTTCCTTTGCGACATCCGGCGCCAGCCCAATTCACACTCATGTTGAGCAGGGACCAGCCAAAGTATAAGTAGGTTCCATGGTTAAGGAGGCGTCCATCTATTCTGAAAGACCACAGTAGGACAGGATTCTAAAATTCAGATAGATCAAAAACTCAGGTGCGCCACACTAACAAAACCGTGGGAACGGCAATGTCCACCTTTTAAACCCTCCTGGAGCTGACTATGATGATTATACACCAGCGAAACCGTTAATGG
This sequence comes from Liriodendron chinense, assembly GCA_003013855.2. Classification (NCBI taxonomy): domain Eukaryota; kingdom Viridiplantae; phylum Streptophyta; class Magnoliopsida; order Magnoliales; family Magnoliaceae; genus Liriodendron; species Liriodendron chinense. The sequence continues at coordinate 153,777 of PVNU02001972.1, read as the reverse complement.
AATTATTACCACTCACATAAATTGTACGAACAAATATTATACTGATAAAAATAAAAATAAATAAATCTGTCACTGCCAAGCGCTCAATCCCATCTTACATTAGTTTTAGATCAGCGTGAATTTTTAAATCCTGTCCAAGCTATCTTACTGTGGTCATTCGAAACAGACGGACGGAGGCAATCCACTCCCTACCATTCCACCCTCCGGAAACTGAACTGATTGAACTCTGGATTGCATGGTGCAGCACACAGCACCACGGCAACATGTGCTAGTGGAAAAGCTCATTGGGCCCTCCATGATGTATCTTTTCTTTTATTCATGCCCCTAGTCTATTTTTCCAGCTCATTTTAAGGCTTGAGCTCAAAATTAACGCAGATGGAAATCTCAGATTAAACCACACAACCGAAATAAGGGTGATTGAATGCTCACAGTTCAAACTTCTTGAGGACGGCTGATATTTGTGTTTTCCCTACGTTTATGTATGACCTTTTTTTTTATTAGTCATGTAACTCATTCACACAATTAGTCACACGATGCACCCACCCACCAATGGGGTTAATGTCTCTTTAGTACTTGAGACTTGCCACATGACCTAATTAACAAGTATGGTAAATAAACACTACAATGGACCGAAGAAGTTTTTAATGGTGCGCATTCAATCACTACTGTTAGTTTAGTTATGGTATGGTCTGCCAGATATTTGTATTTGCCTCATTTTTGGGCTCATCCCAAAATGAATTGGAAAAATGGATGGATGGCAGAGATAATACACATACACCATGGTGGGGCCAACAGCTTTTCCAGTAGTACATAATAGATAATTCGGACACATACTGTGTGTTGGTTGACTCAAGTGATTTTTCGGTTGACTTACATTAAATACCTAAACAAATAAAAACGTTAGGTGATAATTTGGTGGATCCGCCCCACCTGTTCTACCTGCTGGTTATCACACATACATGGCTAGACTCGGCAACTCGGAACGACTCATTCAGTCCTGAGTTAAGTCTTCAGCCGAGTTCGATCGAGCCACCCCCTTATTCTCAATCCCGACTTGTGACGGCAAACTGGATGAGTTTGACTGAGTCTGAGTCGGCTCAGAGTTATGTGTAAAAACTTCTAAATTAGTTTACAATGTTCATCCGTTGAGTTTACAATGTTCATCCGTTGTTCGGGACTAAACCAAGTGGCTTGGGTTTGAGTCTTGACCGAGTCAAACTCTCACATTGTGTACATTTGAGCCACCTGATGGGGGCACGGATTGGGTACTGCCCCCTCTAGGACCTAGCTAGAGATGGACAGTTCTGTCAGGAGCTCTATGGGGCTTGCTGTGATGTATATGTTTTAACCACACCATCCATCCATTTTGACAGATTATTTTAGGGTATGAGCCCAAAAAGGAGGGATATTGAAGGCTCAAGTGGACCACACAGGAGGATACATTGGGGATTGAAAGCTTACCATTGAAAACTTCCTTCGGAACACTTTGGATCAAGCTGATATTTATATTTGCCCTTTCATTCAGGTCTATGTGACCTTATGAACGGTTTGGATGGAAAATAAACATTATAGTTGGCCCTAGGAATTTTTTTATAGTAGGAATTTAATCCCCACTGCTTCATATGGTGTGGCCCACTTGAGCCTTTAATATACCATCTTTTCCTGCTCATACTCTAAAATAATCTGACAAAATGAATAGATAGGGCATGGATAAAATATATACATCATGGTACGCCCCACAAATCCCCTAAATGTACCGTCCATCTCTAGCTAGGTCCTGGTGAGGGCAGTACCCAACCCACCTGATGAGTCGGAGCAGCTTAACTCGAGAGCGGATTAGGTGATGCCCCGGACTCACCCAATTATGGTGCTACCCTTACTGTGGAGTTACTGTAAGGCCCACCTTGGTGTATGTATTATGTATCCACGTTGTCCATCCATTTTTTCTAGATCATTTTATGACATTATCGGAAAAATGAAACAGATCCAATTTTAGGTGGACCATACCATAGGAAACAGTGTTGGCCGATCATTAATGTGCTACAAAAGTTTTGGATCAAGCTGATATTCAGTTTTTTCCTTCATCCAGGTTTATGTAACCTTATCAACAGATTGAATGGTAGATAAACACTGCATAAGCATTAAGATGTGCCCTTGGAAGTTTTTAATGGTAGGCAAGTCAATCACCCCTCTTTCTTACCGTATGGTCCATCTAATAATTAGATATGCTTAAATTTTAAGAGAATGCCCAAAATGACAGCGTGAATGCATAATACATACGTTAAGGTGGGCCCCACAGTAACCCAAGGTAAGGGCCGCACCGTCTTAGGCGATGCAGAGGTCTCACCTAATCCGCTCTCGCTTAAACTCCCGGTCCAGGTCTTACACGGTGGTCCCCACCTGACGCACTGCTGATTGCGTTGGTGATTGGTAAAGTGAAAATAGGGAGAGGTCAAACATGTAATTGTATGAAAAGTCAGGGAGAAACGAGGCACCTCCAATCTGTTCTGGTTGGTGGGGCCCACCCACCAACCCCAACTTCCACTCTGTCCATATTCTGTCCAACTTTCGTTTGAAGCGCCACGTGTCCCTAATCCAACGGATGCGGGAGGGATGGAACAAGAGCTATTATTCCTCTCGAGTGGACGTGGGGTTGGTGATGAATGAGATAGATATGCAGTCTTCCTACACAATACGACCATCGACAGGCGACTATCATCTATTCATGGTTGGTGGACGATGTTACTTGGACGCTTATTTCAAGCTTTATTTTATTTATTTTTTATTTTCCTATTTTAATATATGATTATGTTATAGGTAGGACACATGAAGGCGGGCAAGACTTTTACGATAGTTCACCAACCAATTTTTATTGTGGCGGTGACTCTTCAACAAAACATGTCGCATAGTTGTACCGAGGCGCAGATTCATCCTGACCATGGAGCCAACCTCAATGCATATGTTGTATATCTACGCCGTTGATCCATTTAGACAGTTTTTTTTTTTTTTTTTCGGCAGTGCCCTAAAAATGAAGTAGATCCTGATCTCAGGTGGACTACACAACAGGAAACAATGATCTTTGAACACCACCATTAAAAAAAACCCTTCCTAGGGTCCACTATAATATTTATAAGGGAGGAATCCAAAAATATCATCTTGATTCAAAACTTTTATAACTTTTATAGTCCACAAAAATGTTTTAATGGACAATCGGGATGGTTTCCTGTAGTGTGGTCCACCTGAGACTGCAATCTACTTCGTTTATTTATTTATTCACGCCCCAAAATATGGCAAAAAGTATGACGACACGGACAGACACAGGGAAGTGGATTGGCTAGTGTACCCTACATCAGGGATGTTGTTGGTGTGGGTACATGGCTAGCATAGATAACCGCATCAGTTAGTATATCCACACCGTCCATCCATTTGGCAAGATCATTTTAGGGCATGATATCTAAAACGAGTTGTATCCAAAGCTCAAGTGAACCACACCACAAAGGCAGTGGAGACAATGATTCTCACTGTTAAAACATCCCTAGGGCCCACCATGATGTTTATTTTCCATCCAAACTGTTCATAAGGTCACACGGACCTGGATGAAAGGTAGAAACAAATATCAGATTGATACAAAACTTCTGTGATCCCCAAGCAGGTTTCAATGGTAAACGTTCACTCTCCACTGCTTGCTGCAACGTGGTCCACTTAAACTTTGGATCCATCTCATTTTCTGTATAAATCCTTGCAACAATCTATGAACAGACGGGTTGGATATAACACATGCTTCTTGGTGGGGCCCTACAGAACTTGCTGACGTCAATACACCAGACTCAATGGGTACGCCACGCAATCCGCTTCCCATACATTGAGGGCTCACAGTCATGCCCCGACCTGACTGAATGGGCGCCCTTTGTACGGCAATCCAGACTGCTCATATTGATGACTCAATGTCTGATTTTGCATCTAAAAAATTGGACCACATGCTTCATTACTCTTATCCGTCCATTTTGTAGCCATCAATTGATTGGCTTTGATTTATTAATCAGCGTAATTTTAGATATATTGTCCGTCCTCAATGTGCCCCACAATTTGGATGGTCTTGATAGGCATAATAGATGAATAACGTGCGAGTCACCACCATTATTGGCAACAAATGGATGTACGGTGTGGAATATAATGGGTTAGGCGAGCGGTGCAACTTACGGTAGACTATGCTGCTTGTTCACCAACCATTTTTTATTTTTTCTCACCTTATGGTGTTCTCATGGCCATACACGTGGCATGCATCTACGGAATCTGGGACATGGACCGAAAGTCCCAACTCGTTAGGTGAATACGGATCTGTAACAGTTCATTTGATATCCACAATTTGTATTGGTAAAGGACTTTAGGATCGGTGTGATCTTCGATACATGCGCCGTTGACAGTCGGTCTTACGATTTTAGTTGACCGGATTGATGTACATGTCTCACACATATACGGTCGATGGGATGCTACAACTGAAAAGATTGGTGGTGAATTATTGTATGCGAGTGCGAGTGTCCAACGCAACAAGTTATAATGACTAATGAGTGCATCTCCACCTTTTATTCTATGGAAAACGTTAGTCGTGACTGCGTACTGACGGACGTGGATTGCCTGTGGAAGCCTTTCGATGGAAGTTCCTGTAGTGGGAACTTATGTGGGGCTATTGTGATGTTTGTGAGAAATCCACCCCGTCCATCGTCCATCGGTTTTGCTAGCTCATTTTTAGGACATGCAAAAAAAAAAAATTGACAAGGATCCAAGGCATAATTGGGCCGAAAACATAAGGATTGAACGTCCAAGGTTGAAATATTCGTGGGGCTACAGGAGTTTCCAATCAAGCTAATATTTGTTTTTCCAGTTTATCCTAATAGGAATGATGTTATGAACAGGTATAGATGGCATATAAACATCACTGTGGACCTCAAAGAGGTTTCAACTGTAGTAAATTCCCTACCTACCCTTTCCTTCAGTGCGGCCCACTTGAATCTTGGATCGGGTTCATTTTTGGTTCGCTTGTCCTAAAATGAGTTCAAAAAAGGATGAACAGGGTAGATTTCCAACAAACACCACCCCCCACCTAGGTTAGCAGTCCAGAAATCTGTGTTCCGTACTGACTAATCAGCACGCTCTTCCATACTGAGTAAACTCTATGAGGCCATCATGATGTATATTTCTTATCCACGCCGTCCAACCGTCTTACCCAGATCAAAAAACGAAGTGTATTCGAAGCTCAAGTGACCACACCACAGGAAACAGTTTGACTTAAGTGCCTACCGTAGAAAACATCTTTATCGCCACTGTTTCCTTGGGGGTGTGGTCCACTTAAGCTTTGAATATGCTTAAATTTTGGGCATGGACTGCGTGGGTAAGATGGTATGCATTTACCATGGTGGACCCACACTTAAACCATCCGTTTCCAAAACATGATTGATTTACAGATTCCACGTCTGTTTCGTGGTTAATCCCAAAAGCCAGGGACAATCCAATGACAAGTGGCATTAATTATACTTTTGCAAATATCATCCCACTTAATTCCCTTCACTTCCGTCCACCAAACACGCCTCCAGGGTTGGTCGATTTTTGGGTTCCAGAGGCAACGATAAAGCGACCCACATGTTGGAAGGGGTGGATCTTCTGCAAGGCACGCCCCTAGGTCCTATGCAGGGTCAAGCTAGTCACGTTCTTAATCAACAGTGGTAACTATACGCGTGGCACACATTTATGTTACCCGGTGATGTATGTGTTTATACCAGCATGTTGGTGGTCGTAAAATTTGTGTTTTCTCTTCATTCATATTTGAGTGACCTGAACTCGACCATATTGAATGGATAAATAAGCGTCATGGGGGACTTCAATTAGTTTCAATAGTGGTTGTCATTACCCAGTTTGGTGTGTTGTGGTCTAATTGTAATACCTTGCTGAGTTAAGATGATATTTTCTTTTTCTTTTTCTCTCAGAAGTATATTGGGACCGATTTCATCACCTGTCCTAAATTTAGGAAGATCTAACAATTGAATCTTCAGTCCAGACTGTTAGATATTCGATCAAGGACCGTGTGTGTTGATCTGACTGTTGGATCATCGATCAGGATCATTCGTCTCGTATCTGTGACGATATGACCGTTGGATCATCCTCCTTACATTTATAATCAATCTGACTTTTAGATCGTCAATCGAGATTACTTGTCTTAAATTTGGATGATCTAACTGTTAGATTTTCTATCTAAATCATCTAAACTCAATAGTTACCGTTAGATCATGAAAAGAACCACCGTTGACCACGTGGGCCACATGCATCTTAATAAGTCCAACTATATATATATATATATATATATATATATATATATATATATATATAGAAAGATAAGAATTAAGAGGGATGTAATAAACCAAAGAGACAAGTGGACCACACATCAAAGTAGACCCCACACAATGGCCACGTGGGCAGCATGGTGGGCCTCACACGTTGGCATATGATGAAGCTAGGTGGGCCCCACGTCTTGTCCATGGTGGACGGATGGGTGCATAGAAATTGAAAAGGGTGCATAGAAAATTTAAAAAAAAGTGTACAAATAGAAGAGTTTGTCAAATAATAGTAATAAAAGAAGATACATGTGCATAGAAAATTGAAAAATGTGTTTAGAGCATTTTCATTTGAGAAAAAGATAAATAATATCCAAATATATAGAAAAATAATAATTTAAAAAGAGATGATATTTCTGCATTCTAGAAAAAATCTTAGATGTATATAAATAAAAAGTCATTCTCTTTATGACCTTATAAATAGGTTTGACAGCAAATAAATATCAAGCCCTGTAAATCAATGTCTTTATGACCTTCTGAATAGGTTAGATGGCAAATAAACATCACTCCCTAGGAAGGTTTCAATGGTTGATATCATTATCTCGTTGTTTCTCGTGGTGTGGTCCATTTGAGTTTTAAATATGCTTCAATTTTATAATAAGCTAGAATAATGGATGGACAACGTAGATATGACACATATATCATGGTTAGCCTCATAGAGTTTACTCAACATGCTATATAGCATGCAAAGTTACTCGGTACTCAATCTGTCTCCATCTTTTACCGAGCATATATTGAAAATAATATATATGGATGATTCAAACCAAGGGTGTTAAAAAAAAAAAAAAAAGGGGGTTTTAACCTATGTAGCCCTCTGGGATCGTCGAATTCTATGTGAGGATGAGAGTTTTAAAAATTTCCTGCGTAATCCCCCTACACTTTTTGAAAACAAATCAAACCAAAACACTATATGCTTTAAGCACAATGTCCTTTAATTTCTTCAACCGAAACCTTAAGCTCTTGGAACATTTGTTGGTTTGATTGATTGATTTGTGTTTGCCCTTGCATAAACGCTTTCAAGGTATCCTCCATAGTGATTTGAAGTGGGACCATGTTTGGTACAATGTTTGGTATTTGTGGTCCTTTTTAAGGGTTGTGAGGATTGGCCGTATGACCATTCCTCCAATTGAAATTTAGATGGTTCCTCCAATTTGAATTATACGTGTTACCCATCGGTCCATTAAAGGGTCATTGATACCCGTATGTGGCGTTGTTTACTCTTGTAACACCTGGTGAAACACAGGAATTGTAGGACAATCCTGAGTAGAGTGTACATTAGCGGCACAAATCTCGTACACGTTCTTAATAGCTTTAGTGGGTTTAGAGGACCCACTCTTCCTAAGTTCCATAGCCTCTATCTTCCTAGTGAGGCTAGCTATCATTGCATTGACATATTCTTCTCTAATGATGTAAATTCCTCCATTCTCTTTTTATTGAGGAGGTCTGAGGTTACTAGATATGTTCGAGGTATCCTAAGATTGAGTATTCTCAGCCAACATATCCAACTAACTCCATGCATCCTCGGGGTATTTTCTCATGAACTCGCCCTTACACATCATCTCTACTAATTGGCACATGTTTGAGTTCAATCTATCATAGAAGAAGCTTATGATTCGCCAAATCTCATAGCCGTGATGTGGACAAGCAAGTAGGATGTCCTTGTATCTCTCTCAACTTTAGAAGAAAGTTTCACCTTCTTTGACTGAAAAATTCATAATAGCTCGTTGAAGGGTATTAATTTAATGATTCGGGAAAAACTTTTTTAAGAACTCCCTGTGTCATCTCATTCCATGTCCCAATCAACCTCGGTTTTAGAGAGTGAAGCCAAGTTTTGGTTCTTTCCTTCAAAAGAAATGGAATAACTTCAATTTGATTACATCCTCGGTCACATTATTATATTGCAAAGTGGCTACCACCTCATCGAATTCCTTTAGATGTAAGTATGGGCTCTCAGAATCTAGCCCCTGAAACTTAGGTAGAAGTTGAATCACTCCTAACTTAAAATCAATTGTTCCGGTATTGGTTAGAAAAACCATGCATGAAGGTGTAATTGCCCTAGCCGGTTGTAGATAATCACATAAAGCTCTCATTGGAGAAGCATTGTGCACCTCATTTTCTCCTACTTCCTCTTGATTTATATTTGTGGTTAGAGTAGGATGGGGAGGATTCCTCACGGGTGTTTCAGCCATGCCTCCCAAATTTTCACAAACTTCTAGATATTTTCTCACACATCTTTTAACAGAAAGTCGCTCAACAATTCCTCCCTCGGTTTGGAGATGGTTTGTGTGGTCACATAACCAACATGACATAATGTTAGTGCACTTTTTTGTGACATACTAGTGCACCTTATTTGTTCATCACGTGGGTCCTTATGTTGTAATGTTGGTTGAGCCTTGTCAAGCTACAGACCGAAGATTCAAGTGGACCAGAAGCATCAAGGAAGAAGAACAGGTAAATGAAGATGCCTTGGTGACCCTAACCCTTTGAACCAAAACACCCAAAACTTCTTAGATGACTTGGACCAATTAGGAATACTCTTAGTCATCATTATTAGTCTTAGAATACCTTGAAAAACACGATAAGTTAGACTAATTAAAGAAGTGGAAGCTGCTGTAAACGATTCAACTTAAACAGCAGTTTCTGATGGATGTCCGATCAATCGGACAGAGTTTTGATTGATAAAACGCCTTGAAAAACACGATAAGTTAGACTAATTAAAGAAGTGGAAGCTGCTGTAAACAATTCAACTCAAACAGCAGTTTCCGATGGATGTCCGATCAATCGGACAGAGTTTTGATTGATCTCCGATCAATAGGACAGTAGTTTCGATGGGACTCCGATCAATCGGACAGTTCCTCCGATCAATCGGATGTGGTCCTTTCGATCAATCAGACCATGATTCCAATCAATCAAAATTTGTTCCAGAGAATTAAAAAAATTCACTGTGCAGATTTCCAATCAATCAGCCAGGTCTTCGATCAATCGAATGTAAACTCCGATAAATCGTACCATGTTCTGATCAATCGGAGATGTCCGAATCTGCCCTTTTTTTTTACCATCGGAGGAAAATTTATAAAAGCAAGGGCATTCGTTTTTGGGCTAAATAGAGGAATTTTGAGGAGATAGAAGCCATCATTGTTGAAAACCATTAGAGGCTCTATTGCAAGTCAATTCTCCTTGTGATTCATCACAAGCTTGGGTCATTCAATGCTCAAATGAGAATGGACTTGTTCCCTCTTGATTCCTATGAGTTTAGACACCTTAATCATTGATAAATCTTTTGTCTAAACACCACCTAGGAATCCGAATAGGTGTATTCCTCTAGGAAACTCATTTTCTACCATTTATAGAGGTTTTACCACCTCTTAACACCTTGGGCATCTCCATGAGAGCATCATATGCAAGGTAGCTGATCTTGGAGCTGGAGCATTGGCAACGCAACGGCATCAAAGATCAGGGGAACACAAGGGGAGCTGATTCAAGCATGGGAGAGTGAGAAGAAGCAACCCGAAGCGGCGCAACAGCGGGGTTCAAATCCGACAAGTAAGGTTATCATTTGTTAGAGTCTATCCACTCATTTTTCGGTGGGAATTGAGTGTAAAGTTTATTTGTCAAACTCGAATTTAGAGTCATTTGCCGATCCTTAACTTGTTAGTTGAGCCTAAAAGTCTAGGGAAGTTTGTCATTCCTTGGCACGTTTGTCGGGCTTAAATTTCAGGGACGTTTGTCGTTCATTGGCATGTTTGTCAGACCTAAATTTCAGAGTTGTTTGTCATTATTTGACACGTTTGTCGGGCTTAAACAAGTCTCTAAGGGGAGCCACCAACACGGGTGTAAATGTGTAGGTTGGGAGGAACTTGTAAACTCCTCAGTTGGATGGATCCGAGTTAAAATACCTAGGTTGGAAGGAACCTGATTTACACTCTTTAGTGAACGCTAGTGTGCTCAAATGGGTTGAGTGCTTGAACCGAGAGTGGAGTAGACCCAAAGTCAAACCACTATACATCATTGTGTTTGTGATTAAATTTGAGCACATTTGTTATTATACATTGTGTTTGATTGTTTAATTATAAATGCTTAATTAGAATGTATGCTAGGCACTTGATAGGCACATCCACACACATAAGATATACTTTCACTTGAGTAGACTTGAGCTTATATGATCCATTCTCATATAGTTTACTTAAGTTGCATAGATTAGGTACTTGATTAGTTTAATCATATGTTAATCTATGCATGTTTAGACTAGATTGCTTATTGCACATCATATGTTAGTTTTGTGATTGAACCCACTTGGGCTTGGAAGCCGAAGTGTTATTGCCTTCTTAGTTTAAATTGTTTAATTGGTTAACTAGGCAAAAAGATTTTAAAAGGTCCTAATACCCACCTTCTAGGACTTAGCCATAATTCTAGTTGCTCCTCTAAGCTTCCACACGCATACGCCTTTACAAGTCTGTTAATCCAAAATGCGTAATTTCACTTAGTATTAAAGCAGGTTGCTCTTCAAAGACTTAACCGTCTAGAGTGAGATCCGTTACCAAAGCACTAGCATCATGTCTAACCGAGGTGGGAATAGCATTAACCGTCGACCATTCTTTAACGAGTCCAACTATGCCTATTGGAAGGCTAGAATGGGGATTTTCTTACAATCCTTGGACCGATCTGTGTGAGTAAGAACACAACATGGATATTTCATACCCACGGAGCAAGTGGAGGTTGACGGTAAGATCATTGTTATTCCCAAAGATGATGAGAAATGGAATGACAATGAGAGAGCTCAATACGTGGCTAATGCTAAAGCTCTCAATGCGATTTGTTGTGCGGTTTTTTCAAAAAAAATTCAGCGCAATCTCACATGCGTAACTGTAAAAGAAGCGTGTGATATACTTGAGGTTACCGACGAGGGAACTAGCACAGTAAGACACTTGAAGCTTCAGCTCTTAACCGCTAAATTTGAAAATATTAGGATGGAAGAGAGTGAAACTTTCATGGAGTTTTACAACCAACTTTTTGATATTTGTAACTCCATGTTTACCTTGGGGGAAATGGTTTCGGAAGGAACGATATGTAGAAAAATACATAGGTCCCTCCCGGAAAGATTCGGCACCAAGGTAGTGGCCTTAAAAGAGTGTAAATACATAGATAACGTGAAAGTAGAAGAACTTATAGGTTCCCTACAAACTCATGAACTACACTTTAGGGCTCCTTCTAAAAAGAAAAACATTGCCTTGAAGACTTCACATAAACACTCACATAGGCAAAAGGAGATTAAGAGTAGGTCTTCCGAAGATAGCGATGAGGATGATGAACTAGATAAGAAGTTCAAGAGATTTCTCAAGTTCGATAGAGGGAGTAGCCGTGACAAGAAGGGTGATAAACATAAAGGAAAATCATCCAAATTTTTATCTGTTCGATATTAAGGTTGCGATCATCGTGACCACATTGCCCCGAATTGTTTGGAAGCGCTTAAACCAAAAGGTAAAAAGGCTATGACAGCCACTTAAGATGATATAGAGGAGTCAAAATCTGAACTTAGTGACTCCACTAGTGATGGGAGCCACAAACAAGTGAGAATTCTCATGGCTTCCACCACTACCTTTCTTCCTCCTAATATAAGAGAGGATCCCAACTGCTTTCCGTTTTAAGAGTAGAAAGAGTTCCTAACCCCTCACCTCATGCTGAATTTTATAAGGGTGTTGTGGAAATTAATTACCCTTAGTATAATCACCTAAACATAGTTAGTAATGGTAGCTAGAAATGAAAATTATAGAAAAATCCGAGGACTTTAGCCTTATTTTGTATTTAGGGGCATATCAGAGGATTCTAACCTCATTATCCCACCAATGGTAGTTTAGCCTTGCTTTTAATTGGTATATTTGCTGCTAAACTATCACCTTACTTAGATTAGCTAATCTTGTTGAGTTTTATGCTTAATTGTATGATAATCTTTGCTTTTGTCATGATGTACATAATAAAGGGGAGGTTGGTTGATTAGGCTATAAGCCCTTGAGCTATCATTGCTTATGTATGTCTTAAGAATGACTAATTATGCATGATAAACTATGCTTAGATAGTTATATCTTCTATTGATCATGTTCTCATGCATGCTCCATGTTTTAATGTTCATGCACCCTATACTCTCTTTAGTTATCATGTTTTTATAGTTATAACTGCGACATTCTAATCTTCTCTACCCTAAACTTAATTGGTATACCATTAAGGGGGAGAGATTGGTTTGTCAATTGCAGACAAAAAAGGGGGAGAAAGATCAAGTCCCACAAAAATAATTTTTTTGCTTTGTGTTGCAGGATTGACAAGTTATAGGGGAGCAATCAAGAGGAGCTTGCTTAGTTTACATGTCTTAATGTAATCGAGTTATAATATTCATTTTCCTTTGGCATGTAATGTATTTGAGTTTTGGTAGTGTTATTGGTATGGACCATAACACGGACTAGGTTAGGTTTTTGTCACGTAATTGACAAAGAAGGAGATTGTTAGTGCACTTTTCTGTGGCATACTAGTGCACCTTATTTGCCAATCACGTGGGTCCTTATGTTATAATGTCGGTTGTGCCTTAGCAAACTGAATATTGAAGATTCAAGTGGACCAGAAGCATCAAGGAAGAAAAACAGGTAAATGAGATGCCTTTGTAACCTTAACCCTTTAAATCAAAACACCCAAAACCTCTTAGATGACTTGGACCAATTAGGAATACTCTTAGTCATCATTATTAGTCTTAAAACAACTTGAAAAACATGATAAATTAGACTAATTAAAGAGGTGGAAGTTGTTGTAAATAATTTAGCCCAAACAGCAGTTTTCGATGGATGTCCGATCAATCAGACATAGTTCAGATTGATCTCCGATCAATCGGACAGTGGTTTTGACAGTGCCTTAGATCAATCGGATGTGGTCCTTCCGATCAATCAGACCATGATTCCGATCAATTAAAATTTGTTCCGGAGAATTTTAAAAATTCATTGGACAGATTTTCGATCAATCAGACAAGTCTTCGATCAATCGAATGTAACCTCCGATCAATCAGAGATGTACGAATTTGCCCCTTTTTTTTTTATACCGTCGGAGGAAAATTTATAAAAGCAAGGGCATTCGTTTTTGGGTTAAATAGAGGAATTTTGAGGAGATAGAAGCCATCATTGTTGAAGAACATTAGAGGCTCTATTCCAAACCCATTGAAAGTCATTCTCCTTGTGATTCATCACAAGCTTAGGGCATTCAATGCTAAAATGAGAATGGACTTGTTCCCTCTTAATTCTTAAGAATTTAGACACATTGATCATTGGTAAATCATTTTTCTAAACACCATCTAGGAATCCAAATAGATGTATTCCTCTAGAAAACTCATTTTCTACCATTTGTAGATGTTTCACCACCTTTTAGCACCTTGTGCATCTCCATGGGAGCATCATATGCAAAGTGGCTTATCTTGGAGTTAAAGCATTAACAACGCAACGACATCAAAGATCGGGGGAGCACAAGGGGAGCTGATTCGAGCACGAGAGAGAGAGAGAGAGAGAGAGAGAGAGAGAAGAAACAACCCGAATCGTCGCAACAACGGGGTTCAAATCCGACAAGTAAGGTTGCCATTTGTTAGAGTCTATCGACTCTTTTCTTGGTAGGAATTGAGTGTAGAGTTTGTTTGTCAAACTCGAATTTAGGGTTGTTTGTCGATCCTTGGCTTGTTAGTTCAGCCTAAAAGTGTATGGACATTTGTCGTTCCTTAGCACGTTTGTCAGGCCTAAATTCTAGGGATGTTTGTCGTTCCTTGACACGTTTGTCAGGCCTAAACAAGTCTCCAAGGGGAGCCACCAACACGGGTGTAAACGTGTAGGTTGGGAGGAACATGTAAACTCCCCGGTTGGGTGAATCCAAATTAATACACTTAGGTTGGGGGAACCTGATTTAAACTCCCTTGTGAATACTGGTGTTCTTAAAGGGGTTGAGTACTTGAATCGAGAGTGGAGTAGACCCAAAGTCGAACCATTATACATTATTGTGTTTGTTATTGAATTTGAGCACATTTCTTATTATGCATTGTGTTTGATTGTTTAATTATGAATTCTTAATTAGAATGTCTACTAGGAACTTGAAGAGCACATCTACACACACAAGATGTACTTTCACTTACTTGAGTAGACTTAAGCTTATATGATCCATTCTCATATGGCGTAGTTAAGTAGCATAGATTAGATGCTTGATTAGTTTAATCATATGTTAATCTATGCATTCTTAGACTAGGTTGCTTATTGCACATTATATGTTAATCTTGTGATTGGACCAACTTAGGCTTGGAAGCCGAAGTGTTATTGCCTTCTTAGTTTAAATTGTTAAATTGGTCAAGTAGGCGAAAATATTTTAAAAGGTCATAATCCTCCCCTTTTAGGACTTAGTCATAATTCTAGTTGCTCCTTTAAGCTTCCGTACGCATACGCCTTTATAAGTCTGTTAATCCGAAAGGTGTAATTTTACATAAATAACACAAAACACAATTTAAAACTAAACCTAAATTTTAAAAATTAAAATCTGGAAAAAAAAAATATGAAAAACTATGCTAGAGAGAGTTTAAGTTAGAAAGATGTTACCCAAGAAGCTTGAACTAGATGAGATTTCTACGAAACAAAATGTTAGTTCTAGAGAAATCTGAAGACCTAATTCTAAGAAACTTAAAATCCTAACTAACAAAGAACTAGTTTATAGCTACTAGAACACTTAGAACCGTTTTGCCAACTAAATCCCCAGCAACGGCTCCAAAAACCTGTTCGCCAACCCTAAGTGTAAGGTTGCAATGTAGTAATAATCCAATCGTGAGACCGAGATCATCCTCAAGGATTTGGGATAAACCAATTCCAGCTATTCTAATAACTTGAGATAATAAAGATTTAGAAATTCAAAATTCTAAAATTAAGTAGTAAATAAAAAGAAATCTAAGAATAGAAAACAACTAGAGCGCCAAGGATCTACTTGTAGTAGATCAATGCCAATTCATTTATCAGGCACACACACAATTGGAATTGAAGTCCTATCTCTCATCAATTGGAAGATATTGCATTCAAACATAATAGTCCAAACTCAATCTGGAAATCAAACTTCTCGTTTTAATGAAGCACGGAGAAGGTGAACTTGTAGCCTTCGAAGTAACAACCATGCCAAGAGATAATGACATACTCCAAGTTTACTACAATTCAAATCTCATTAAACCAACATGATCATTCTCAAAATTTTATAAGTAACTTGTGTTCGGAGCATATAAACTCTAAAAAATCATCTAAAAATATCAATTTTATTCAAACTAGAACTTGAAAATCCAAAATAAAAGCTAGGGTACTCGAATAAACGAATTAAAGATCAAAACTAACTACAAGCTTCACCTCTTAGCCTTAAATAAGAGATTTAGCCAATCATTGTCATGATTGAACTAGAAAACAAAAGAAAAAGTACTAAAAACATATGAAAACCAGAAAAATCCTAACTCGGAGGAGTTGTAGACTCTTCACTTTAATCCTCTCCACCTCCAGCGACTGTAAAACCTTTCTAGGATGAGTTTAAACAAGAGTAAATGTGTCCTTTTATAGCAAAGATGCACCACTTCCTCAGAATATTTCAGAATTTGCAAAAGAGTTATGCAATCAGGGCAGTGGACGACCAGTCGTAGCCCCCTAGCCAACCGGTCGTGGATCAATTAACAATGGTAAAAATAAATTTTTAAATTTTCTTCTTTAGATGATTGGTCGGACGACTAGTAGTGGCTTCTGGCGGACCGGTCCGATGACTGGTCGTGACCTATCTGTTTCAGTCCAGCAATGTCTGGAATAACTTGACCCATCCAGCAGATAATTCGAATGGTCAGACGACCGGTCTGGGCAATGGACGACTGGTCAAATAGGTTATCTCTTTGAGAATTTTTCCTTCTTCCTTTTCTTTCCTCCTTGCTTCTTTCCTTCACCTCTTGGCTCTTCTTCCACTAATCTTCAACGTGTGCTAAGAATGTTCTTTTATCATAGAATTCATGAGGTCTCTCTCTCATTCATTCAAACAAAAAAACACATATAAGATGAGTCTTTTATCAATCAAAACTATGCATAATGTGTGATGAATTGAGGCTAAAATATGCACAATTCAGAGCTTAACACACCCTGAACTAGCATTTTGCTAGTCTTGAGAAAAACATGCATGAAACAAGTCCAATTTCCTAACTCAACCATCTTTCTAAAACTATGTTTCTATAGACTCCAAAATATATGAATGAAAAATTTAGAGATAAGTAGTGATAGATGCTGAAACCTTAGATTCCCTAAACATAGTAAATGTTTCAAAATAGAGTTCTTGCTGATTGATTTAAAAAATTGAAATATCCGAACAAGTATGGTCTAGTGTGCATGGTGAATGTTCAACTCATAAATTTTTAGGATTACTCTTTTTCATTGACCAGCTAGACTAAAGATCTAAAAGTGTACAGATCAACAACAAGCCTATGACAGGAATTCGCCTTACCATTCCTTTGATAGCTTTCACAGTACTTTCCATTACCATCTTGGGTATTAGCCCTCCCCTGATTGATGATAGCTAGCCATTTTCGGTGTATTTCAACAGATTTTCAACTTTTCTTTCTTGTCCTTACATATCAAAACATGAGATATGATTTTTAAAAATTCATATTTTCAGTTTTTTTTTCTTTAAATATTTTCCTGAATGTGATGGACAAAGATCCTCGGCTTGGTTCCTCAACACTTTAAATCTTAGTCTAACCAATCTACAAATACTTTATAACCCTTTTAATCATAAGAATCATGTAATGTGAACTAGAATAAAAAAGTGTTCGGATTTCTATCAGTCATATAAATAAGGAAACTTATATAGAAAACCACTATATCAAAGAAATTTTAAGAATTTCAAAACCAAATCACTTTATCTCTCTTCCTCTCATATTTAGTGAGTTAGGAATTCACTGAGCACATTAGACCATGGTTGTTTGAATACACTCTATTTGTCAAATAATCAATTGAAACTCGGTTTGATCACTCGTTAAGTCATTAGAATCTAGGCATGACAACATCTCATTACTAAGTATCTTTGAATTTCATTATCTACATAGGTTTATAATGCATAGAAGTTTACTTTCTACGAGAGATTTAAGATTGGGAGGTTGAGTTTATTTTTCGCATGTTTTGCTCGGGACTAACAAAATGCTGGGGGGGGGGGGGGGGGGGGGGGGGGGGGGGGGGGGGGGAGCCTAGAATCGTGATATTTGTCCCCAATTACATGCTATAGTTACATGAAACAATGTGTTTAAAGTACTAACTTAAGTGTGTTTTCATGATTATGGAATTGAGAGAGAATGGAAACAATGGAGCTTAATTAAATACACACATTTGAAGATGCTTAGAAGTCAAGCCAAGCCAAGTCAGAAAGTGAAAGAAGACAGAAAAAGGATGAAAGAAAGACTTCTGAAGAAATCTGAAAGAAAAGGCCTGTCAATTGGCCGACACCCCAAATCGATCGACCGACGAGGGCCATCGACTGGCCAAATTAAGGAGAAAAACCCCGATTTCCAAGTTGAAGTTACTGGGCATATTTTGGAAAAAATCAACCAGTCAACACCCATGGTCAACTGGCTGACAATGCACATGAATTTGAAATTTTAGTTATCTGTTAGAGTAACCGATCTGTCGACCGACTAATGTCCATGGTTGACCGATCGACAGATGACGTAAGTGCATAAATTCTTACAAAAATTGAGAGGCGGTGGCAGATTTTTCAATATAAAGAGGTGTCTCATAGGCTTCTAAAGGCATCTAGGACATGAAAGAGTGTAGGGTTTCGACGGTGGAGGCGTTCTACTTCGAATTTCTCTCTTTTCTTCTAGTTTCTACTTTATTTTTCATGTTTTTGAAGATTTTTAGTTCAAGGATGTTAGATATGAACTAATAGGGCTAAGAGGGGAAGCTTATAGTTCATTTTTAATGCTATGACTTGTTTAGGATTGAAATTTTGGTTTCAATGTTGAAACTTGATTTATTTAAGTTTGAATGAACTACTAGTTTTTAGTTATATTTTGATCTAATGATGATTCTGGGCTCATTGGATGCTTAGGAAAGCTGTGATTATTTTACTTATTTTGCAAGAGTTTGATCTGTATAATTCAATAGTTTGGATTCCTTGCAATCCATACCTTGGTTCTTAATGAGGGAACTAATTCAATCAAAGTTCTTATCTTGTTGGATCTCTGAAATATAATTTAACTGCTCTATTATCCGGCTAGATAAGATAGGACTTCGATTCTAGTTGAGTTATCAATCGAATCTAAGTAAATTAAGCATCGGGAATGGTTATAATTGGATCCTTGTCATTCTAGTGTCTTTTTTATTCATTAATCCCTTTTAAATCCTGTTTTCATAATCACTTCTAATAAGATCCAAATTTTAGTTCTAGTTCTTAATCTAATTTTAATTCTAAATTATTTAGGATAATATCGTGCACATGTAAATCCCTGAGGAACGATCTCGGTCTTAACTGAATTATTGCTACACCACAACCCTGCACTTGGGGTTGTAAATAGAAGGGTTGATGTTGTCTTCCCATAAGGGTCGAGGTTCTCAATGATCTCAATTGTTAACCTTGACCCTTTAAACCTTATAACCACAACCTTTACAAATTTGACTGTCAACCTTGACCCTTCAGTCCTAACAAACTCAACCCTTATAGACTTGACTGTTAACCTCGAGCCTTATTGGATGATAATCTTGACACTTAATTCACTTCTGACAATTAAGACTTACCACATGACAGGCTCTAACCTTAACACATGCCAAGCTACACCCTTAATACATGGCAACTTGTACCTGAATCACATCACAACCTAAACCCTTAGAACATGACAACATTGGTAATCCCAAGATTTAAGGATTCATTTACCTTCATTCAATAATTACTAAATCTGTAGTTTACTACAATGGTAAGGACATTGGAGGATTGAATGACGAGGAACTTCACTAGAAAATGTAATACACGATCGCTGGATTGAATAACAAAGCTTAAGAGGAGTTTTCATATGTACACCAGAGAATGCCGGATAGACGCCGGAGAAAAATGCCTAAGAAAACCATCGGAGGGAGAGTTGTGGTGGGTCCCATTAGCGTCATTCTCCCTAGGAAGAAGGGCCACTACGAAAAGTGAAAAATGCGAGGTTTAAGCCTATATAAGGGCGTTCGTACACCGTCTATAGGGCCTACCATCTCCTATGTGTGGAATCCACTCCATCCATTATCCTCAGAATGTCATTGAAGGTCATGGTTGAAAGAATGATCAACATCCATCACTCATATGGACCACATCACTAGAAAATAGATCGTGCCCCTATTGATCTCTGCATCTCTTGGATGACAATGATGGTAACAACACAAATTTAAAAAAATTAAAGACAATGACAATAATAGTATAGAAAATAAAGAAGAGATCAAGAAAATTATTATTGATCACTTTAAAAATATCCTTAACTCTACTCGTAGGAATCATCTTGTTAGTGTACTTTTCTGTTGTATACTAGTGCACCTTATTTGTCAATCACATGTGTCCATGTGTTGTAATATCAGTTGAGCCTTGGCAAGCTAAAGACTGAAGATTCAAATGGATAAGAAGCATCAAGGAAGAAGAAACAGGTAAAAGAGATTCCTTAATTACCCTAACCCTTAGAACTAAAAAAACCTAATCTCTAGATGACTTGGACCTTATAAGAAAACCCTTAATCATTTTCATTAGCCTTAGAACACTTAGAAAAATATGATAAGTTAGGCTAATTTAAGAGGTGCAAACTATTGTAAATAAACCAGCCTAAACAACAGTTTTCTATCAGACTCGATCATATCAAAGTTTAGTTCGATGGGACTTCGATGTCATTGAAGACCAGTTCAATTCCATCGAACATATGTCCCGCAACATTTCTGAACTCTCTGAAAAGTTCTTTGACCTCATCGAACAACCCTTCGATGCTATTGAAGTGTGATTTTCGATGCCATCGAAGAGTGTTCAATGCCATTAAACTAGATGTCCAGCAACCTTCTAAACTCTCTAGACAGTTCTTCGATTCCATCGAATTGGGATATCGATCCCATCGAAGATCCTTCGATGCCATCAAAACGGACTTCGATGCTATTTAAAAGACCGTTTTCTGCCCGTTTTATAGCCATTAAAACTTTCAGGCTATTTAAAGGGGGCTCAGTTTCTAGGCTTGAGATAGGGTTTTAAGTGCATTCGAGACCATCATTATTGCAAACCATTAGAGGCTCTAATCCTAACCTAATCAAGTCATCTTCCTTGTGATTCATCACAAGTTGAAGTATTCATAACTCAAATGAAGATAAACTTGTTCCCTCTTAATCTCTAGAAATTTAGACACCTCTACCACAGGCAAATCCTTAGTCCAAATCTCTTTAAGAGATCTTTTAGGTGATTCCACAACATACAACCCAATCATATCATTAGGTTGTAGAGAATTCACCACCTCCCATCACCTTAGTCATCTCAATGGAGCATCGCATGCAAAGTGTTTGATCGTGGAGCTGAACTAACCAATGTCACTAATCGAGGGACCATTGAGGAACTAATTCAACAGGCTCAAATCCAATAAGTAAGGTCGTTATTTGTTAGAGTTCATCTACTCTTTTCCCATGGAAAATTGAGTATAGAGTTTGAATTTCTAAAATCGATAGGTTTAGTTATAGAACCTAAGCCCGGTTGTAGGGTCGAATGATTCCAAGGGGAGCCTCCGATGGGAGTGTATGTTAGGTTTGATAGTAGGACCTTTGCTCTGTTGTAGGGCCTAAATCAGGGTTCTTGTGTAGAACCGAAAAGGTTAGGTGGAACCTGTAAACACATGGGTTAGGTGGAACTCGTAAACACTTTGGTAAGGTGGAGCCGATTAGAACACTTAGGTTGGGAGGAACCTGATTTAAGCTCCCTAGTGAAACCCAGTGTACTCAAGGGATAAGTACGACAACCGATAGTGGAGTAGAAAAATTGAATCACTATACATCATTGTTGTGTTTGTGATTGTCATTTGAGCACTCTTCTATTCATCCATTGTCTATTTAATTGTTGAATTATATGAATGATTGGATGAGTTGAATTCTATGTTTTAAATAGGCACATTCACACACAAGATGTATGTTTACTAGTCTTGTAGACATAAGCTCAACATGATGAATATCATATTATCTACATATCTCTATAGACTAATTTCTTAGTAGTCATATCATTCGTAGCCTATATTACTCACATAGATTAGTTGCTCTATTAGACATATCTTGTTTAACCTATGTGTTTAGACTAGGAACTTAATTGCTTATTCATTTTCTAGTCTATGTTATTGGACCCACTAAGGCTTGGAAGCCGAAGTGTTCTTGCTTACTTAGTTTAAATAGTTAGATTAATTTAAATAGGTGAAAAGAATTTAAAAGGGTCTTAATCCACCCCCCCCCCCCCCCCCCCCCCCCTTCTAGGACTTAGCCATTATTCTAGTAACTTTGCTAAGCTTTAGCAAACGCATACCGTGTTAAGGTGTCGTGGTTAGATTACCCACACAATTTCACATCCCCCTATTAATTTACATCTCTTAGATAACATCCCTAAACTTTCAGAGAATGATGGGGAACAACTTATCAGACCAATTACCATCGAGGAAATTAAAATAACTATTAAAGTTGCTAACCCCAATAAGGCCCTTGGACCTGATGACTTCAATGCCCACTTTTTCAAGGTCTGTTGGCCCATCATTGGGAACGATATTTATGATACAATCATTAGTGTCTTCAAATCTGACAAAATGCTTAAGCAGCTCAACAACACCCTTATGGTCTTAATCCCTAAAACCAATAATATAGAAATACCTAATGATTTTAGTCCCATCTCTTTGATCAATGAATTTTACAAAATCATATCGCGTATCAAGGTCAATAGAATGAAGTCAGTTGTGCCCTCTATTATCAGGCAAAACTAGTCTGCTTTTATCCCTGATCGTAATATCACCAACAATATCCTCCTTATCTATAACCTCATCCGAGGAATCCACCACGATGGTGTCCCTCCTTGAATGTGTGCCAAGATTGATATTAAGAAGGCTTTTGACTCCATAAGATGAGATTTTATCATTGAAGCCCTCCGTGCCCTCAACTTTTCTAATATATGGGTTATTTGGATCCAAGCCACTATTTCCACCCCCTCTTTTTCGGTTATTATTAATGAAAAAGTTTGCGGCTTTTTCAAGAGAACGCTTTCTCCTTTCCTCTTTACGATTGTAATGGAAATGTTCTCAGTCATGCTTGACAAATGTTAACTAATGATTTAATCCATACTCTTTTTATAGCTTGAGTTATTTTCATCTCTCACCTGTTATCTATTGATGATCTCATGATTTTTCTAGTGCGGACCCTCATTCTACTTAAAACATGCGTAACTTCTTTCATAACTTTTATGAAAACTCGGGTCTTTAAGTTAACATTCAAAAGTGTGTGCTTATTATATCTAGCTCGTATGTCCTCCAAGCAAGAAATTAAAAGTATCCTCGGTATGGAAGAAGGAAAGTTGCCTATCAGATACTTAGGTGTTCCCCTTTTCTCTACCAGGCTCCATATTTTGAACTTTCAACAGTTGATTGATAGCCTTAATATGAAGCTTGGTGGATGGACAAGTTCCCTCCTCTCTTTTGCTGGTAGGCTAGAGCTTATCAATTCCACTTTCTAGCCTCTATATTTTTTTGTCCAATACTTTTTAATTACCTAAAACTTGTTTCAATCTTATTAATAAACGTGTTAGGGATTTTTTTTGTTGGGCTTCTCGCCTATGCATACAATTACTTGGGATCAGATCTGCAGGCCTAAAGTGGAGGGTGGCCTTGGTATAACTCCTTTGGATGTTTCTACTAAAGGTTGCCTGTTAAGCAACTCTGAAAAATCATTTGTAAAGAGGACAACCTTTAGGTTAAGTGGGTCCATAAAAAACATATTAGCGTCTATTCTATATGAAATGCCCAAATCCCCCCAATGCCTCTAGGGCTTAGTACAACATTCTCAGTATTTGCGACATTGCTAAGACCCATACTAGATTCTTAGTGGGCAATGGCCAATCTATAGACTTTTGGTCTGGACTATGGCTGGGGGATTATAGCCTTATTGATCGCCTGGGTCGATCCTCTTGTCATAAATGACTTGGGTTTGGTACTAACTTTCCAGTTAACAACCTAATCCATGATTTTGAATAATATTTCCTCTACCCCGGCAATGAAAATTTGGTTAACCTTTTTTAAGAAATTAAGAACCACCATATTGTGTCAATTCAAGATGAAATTGTATGGACCCTCTAGCTAAATGATGCCTTTAGTTTTGCTTCAGCTTTATAAGCATGTAGATCTTCTAATCATACACTGCCTTAGATTGATTTCCCTATTTGGTTCAGTGGCTATATTCCTAGACACTCCATTATGACTTGGATGACCTTCCTTGTAAAGCTTAAAACTAGAGATCTTCTTCACTCCCTTTATATAATTGATGATACTGCTTGTATTTTTTGTCAACATAATCTAGAATCCATTAATCATTTACTCTTCTCTTGTAGGTACATGGAATGGATTTGGAGTAAATTGCAATATAAACTTTCTTTTCCTTTCACCCATCTACCCTCTTTCCCCCAATCTATTGCTTGTCTTGTGGAAAATGTAACTGATCCCATCTCATCCCTCATTTCCAAGCTCGCTTTCCTAGCCATCGTGTGGAACGTTTGGAGAGAACAAAACAATCGCATTTTCAATAGCAAATCCTCTCATAAAGAGACCATTTTAAAGAATATCACGTAGAAAATGAGGGCTAGGGCACTTTTCCATTTTGGTCCCTCCATAACTGCTAAAGCCCCAAGCGCTATTTCGACTGCTTGGGACTTCCCTATAGCTCTCTCCATTGTTTGTCCCCCTCTTCGCTACCTTATTTCGCGTTATAAACCTTCCTCGAGCTGGATCTTAGCCTGCACTGAGATTTAGCTACCAGAGTTGGGCTACTCTGCTTCTCTCTTAATGAGGTGCCGGTTTGGAGAATAGTATCTGATCATAACACGCAATGAATTTTGGATAAGTGCTTGCAAATGCTAAATACTACCTTACCTATTTTGTCCATTGATAATCATGTAGGTTTTAGCATATTGGTTGGAAATCAGCAAAGCTCTCATGCCATTAAAGACCCATCGACTTCTATCTGGGAGATGCGCTTATTCGCTAAGAGAATTCATCAGTTTGATGCTTCCAACAATTGCCAAATTGGGGTTATTCCTGATAATCTGAAGACAACTTTATCTTCTTTAGCTGGCATCACTTTACGATCACCAACCACTTTTATCATTGAAGTTGAGATAGAAAACTTGATGTGATGCCTGGCCTGAGTTGTGGGTACTTCCTTCTGTTATGGGTAAATTCGGGCTGAGCTCGAATATGGAAAGCTTCCCACTGGGGCTCATCTACAATGGTCATGGACCGATTATTTAAGAGAGGAAGCTAAGTCAGGCCTCGGCCCACTCGGGCTCGGCATTCAGCCTTCTCAACCTAGGCCCACCTCAGCTCAACATCTGGCCCTCATCTTGGCAAGAGACCTGGCCTCATCTGCCTTGGTTTGAATAAAGTTTATCCCTCTTGATAAGATAAGCACTGATCCAGATAAGGAGAAGGATAAAGATAAGGATAAGGATAAGATAAGGATAAGGATAACCACTGATCCAGATAAGGATAAGGATTATCCTAGCTTAAATCTCTCCAAAAAATTATCTATAAAGAGGACCCCCACTCTCTCTCGAGGTAAGCAATCCATCGTCATTAAACCTCTAATAGCCTTCTTTTTCAGTATCCATACTGACTTTGCCATCGGAGGGCCATAAGCCGGGCCAACCGGCGGCGGTCCTAACCCTTGTCAGTGGTTGCAGGTCCCTCAATCTACACCCTTTATCTCTGAGTGGAGATCAGATGACGAAGAATCAAAATTGGTCCCTGACCAACAGCTGTTGGCCAATTTTTGGCATCAACAGATTGGCGCCGTCTGTGGGAACGACTAGATCGTTCACTTGATTTTTTTTCTTCGTCATCCAATCGTTCTTCACCTCACAAATGGAGCAGCTCTACCATCATCAGCTGATCAAGGGTGTTTCTTCACCATCCGAATTATCATCTTCAATCCAGCAAATGGGAGGCCGGCTATAACTCCAACCAATCACATGTCCAAGGGTTGTCGCTCATCATGCCTCCAACATCATCAATGGTTGAAGTTTGAGGACCGTCAGATCAGGCCATGGACCTTATACCCCTTCTGGAAGAGGAATTCAGTCAGATCCGGATCTGGGCGCCGTTGAATCATCCGTGATCTGATGGTTGTTCTCCTCCTGTGGTGCTGATGCCATTTTCTTCTTCTTCTTCTTCTATTCTTGTGATGGGGGGAGAGGAATTGGAAGAGAGGAATTGCAACTCCATACCCGCATGCTTTTCATTCTCACAAGATGCACCCGTTTGCTGCAGTTCCACAAAGAAAGTTGGTTGGCTGAGGATGACCATGTTCTTGGTGTTGGCCTTCGTCAATCGAGAGTCCTGTATTCTGATGAGAAACGAGTTCCACCAGGTACAGGAAGGGATGGACAAAGCTCAACCAGTGGAAGGAGCTCAAAGGTAGCACCCTCTGCCAGAAAGTCGCACAGTCAGGAGGGAAAGTTCCGATGCAGATCAACTTCCTAGTAAGCCTCCTGAATTTCCTCCCGCAAAAGATTTTCATGGGCTTTCTTCTGCTCCCACGCATCAGCATAAAATTTCTTGGGGTTATTGGGGAAATCAGCAAAATCTTTCTGATGAGACTTCGATAATCTATCGCATCTGTGAGGAGGAAGTTCCAACTTTTCATGTGAAAGACCATTCGAGAATCTGTGCAATTGCAGATAGATGCGATCAAAAGGGTTTAGGCGTCAATGAGCGTCTTCTCATAATTGCTGAAACTCTTGAGAAGATGGCAGAGCCCTATTCACACAAAGAGTCCTATTCACATAAGGATTTACAGAATGCATTAGGTAGTCCGGATGTTGCAAAAGTTTCAAACTTGAGTGTCACTAAAGAATCTGATGTCCTCTCTCCAAAGCTCAGTGATTGGTCCCGCAAGGGATCAGAAGACATGCTTGATTGCCTCCAGGAAGCTGACAATTCTGTCTTTGTGGATGATCTAAAGGGTCTTCCGTCTATGTCATGTAGGACTCGTTTTGGTCCCAAGTCTGATCAAGGCATGGCAACATCATCGGCTGGCAGCATGACTCCTCGATCTCCATTATTGACACCTAGGACCAGTCAGATAGACTTGCTTTTGGCAGGGAGGGGTTCATTTTCTGAACATGAAGATCTTCCCTCCTCTCGATTTCTCAATGCAGCCTCCTGCCCAAGAACTGGTGGCCAGAGACTTGCATGATAACGCATGGACCTTCCGCCATATCTACTGAGGTCAGCCAAAGAGGCATTTACTTTCGACTGGCTAGAGCTTATTTGTGAGTGGAAAGAGGCTGTTTGTTGGTGACTCCGTCTCGTTTATTAGAGATGAAAAATCACAGCTTCTCTTGGGCATTAGGTGGGCTAATAGACAACCTACAAATATATCATCATCTGTTTTATCGAGTGATAGTATGCACATTGGGGTTCTAGCAGCAGCAGCCCATGCTGCTGCAAATCATAGCCCCTTCACCATATTTTACAATCCAAGGGCTAGTCCTTCAGAGTTTGTTATTCCCTTAGCCAAGTACAACAAGGCTGTTTACAGCAATCAAATATCCCTGGGCATGCGGTTCAGAATGGTTTTTGAAACTGAAGAGTCAGGAACAAGAAGGTATGTGGGGACAATTACAGGCATCAGTGATCTAGATCTTGTAAGGTGGAAAAACTCACAATGGCGTAATTTGCAGGTTGGCTGGGATGAATCCACTACCGGCGAAATGCGTAACCGGGTCTCAATCTGGGAGATTGAACCTGTGGTAGCTCCATTTTTCATCTACCCCCCACCATTTTTCAGATCAAAATGTCCAAGACAACCAGGAATGCCGGATGACGAATTGTTGGATATTGAGAAACTTTCCAAGAGGACAATGCCTTGGGTGGGTGATGAAATCTGCATGAAGGATCCTATGTCTCAGGGTTCTGTACTACCTGGGCTCAGCTTAGTTCAATGGATGAACATGCAGCAAAATCCCACTCTCTAACCCAGCCATACAGCCAGGCCTTTTGCGCTCGCTTAGTGGACCCTTGGTCCAAAACATGACTACAACTGAACTGTCCCGTCAGTTGGGGTTGCAGGCGCAGGCATTACAGCATAGCAACAACTTACAATTCAACGTTCCAAGACCACCACATGTGCTTATCTCCAGCGTCAAGTGGGATCCACCGGTCCAACCATGTCTGGCAGCCACACATGTGGAGAATCACCTCTATTCAGTTTGTCCATGATCAGCCCTCACGCCAGCAGCAAAAATAATCGGTGGTTCACCGCCATCCAGCAAGCTGCTCAATCAGCTGGCCATCTGTCCGACCCATCTTCCACCAGCCATAGATGGAGATTCCTATTGCACGTGTGCAGCTCCATCATGCTTTGAAGGAGTCCAGCAAAGGTGGATCTCCCCAACCTCTACACGTGATAGGGAAGGCAACTCCCTCCTTCAAGCTTCACACGCAAGAAGCATCTCCAATGTGCCATTAAACCTTACATCAAGGCAGCCGTTCATCTCCAAGTGCAGCTAGCAATCCATCTGTCCAGTCCAACGGTCCCCAACAAATCAATGGTTGCAGTTCTCCAGTACTTGTACACCATCATCGGGCCAACTGTCCAACTCTTCCATCATCATTTTCATCACCATCCAGCCATGGATGATTCAGCAAACTGGGCACGTTCTGAATCAAAATTACATCACGTCCACGCTCTATCTCAACATCCAACAATAGATGACTTCCACCAGTGTCATCTCCGACCGATCATAGCCGTCAAGACAAAGACCACTTCATGTTCTGTCAAAATATTTCAGCATATCAGGTCGAAGGCGCAACTGGCTATGAGTACAGCTATGTACTAAGTATTAAAATGTATTTTTTTCATTATCAGGACATAGGCCTTGACCGCCTTAACCTCATCCACATGCCTCGGTACTCGACCTACACTTGGACTTGGGCACTCGGCCTCGACAGATGGCCTCTGCATCATCTAAAAGGCTTCATCCTGAAGTTGAGTATGGAGTGTGGACATGTATTTAGGAAAGGTCGGCCACTTGACTCGCCCTTGGATCAACATTTAGCCTACTCGGCATCGACACGTGGAGCTCGGCCTTGGACACTCGCTCGTACTTGCTCTTGGCTCAGCATTGGAAATTAAGCCTACTCACCCTCAGATTGACACTCGCCTCGAGTATCTGGCAGACGTCCTGAAGGCTTCAACAGGGGACCTCTACATAATCCAGATGTAAGTACGGCCATGGTCCGAGTATTGAAATATATTTATTTGCTATCCAGGAAGCTACACATAGGAGCTCGGTCCCATCGCTATTTATGGTTCACCCACCTGCGCTCAGCAACAGGCCTCGGCTTTTTTGGCCTTATCACTCGGCTCATCATTTGGCGCACGTCGCCCTTGGATCGACACTCACCTCGGGTATTTGGCAGACGTCCTTGGCATCGTCCTGAAGGCTTCGACAGACAACCTCTGCATAATCCAGATGCGAGTACGATCGTGATTCGAGTATTGAAATGTATTTGTTCGCCTCGGTCTCACCGCTTTGCCTCATCCATGCCTCAGGGCATGATTCGGGCATTCATTCGTGAGGCCTCGTCCTTAAGAAAAAAATATGAAATCAAGACATTGGCCCATAAGGGCCATCCCCGCAACTATATAGCGCGGCGAAATCTCTCCTTCAAGAAACATGGCAAATCTCCAGGTCAGCAAGACTGACCATGACGGGATCAATCGCCTTAGTGCCCTAGACTAAGAGTCGAAAGACCGACCTGGGCAGTCGGAAGAGCCCTAGACTAAGAGTCGAAAGACCGACCTGGGCAGTCGGAAGAGCCCTAGACCAAGAGTCGAAAGACCGACCTGGGCAGTCGAAAGAGCCCTAGACCAAGAGTCGAAAGACTGACCTGGGCAGTCAGAATGGACAAAAGAGTCGGACCAAAACGCGAAGTGTCCAGAGGTCACCTCTATATGTCGACCCGTATAATTGACAGAGCCTACGGGCCACCCTACTATGCCGACCTCATGCAGTTGGTCGAATTCAAATGTCAGCTCATCTATTTCTCTTTACTTTCAAGCCGAGCAAGTCAGGCTCGAGAGTAGGGGGGCTTCTGTTATGGGTAAATTCGGGCTGAGCTCGAATATGGAAAGCTTCCCACTGGGGCTCATCTACAATGGTCATAGACCGATTATTTAAGAGAGGAAGCTAAGTCAGGCCTCGGCCCACTCGGGCTCGGCATTCAGCCTTCTCGACCTTGGCCCACCTCAGCTCAACATCTGGCCCTCATCTTGGCAAGAGACCTGGCCTCATCTGCCTTGGTTTGAATAAAGTTTATCCCTCTTGATAAGATAAGCACTGATCCAGATAAGGAGAAGGATAAAGATAAGGATAAGGATAAGATAGGATAAGGATAACCACTGATCCAGATAAGGATAAGGATTATCCCAGCTTAAATCTCTCCAAAAAATTATCTATAAAGAGGACCCCCACTCTCTCTCGAGGTAAGCAATCCATCGCCATTAAACCTCTAATAGCCTTCTTTTTCAGTATCCATACTGACTTTGCTATCGGAGAGCCGTAAGCCGGGCCAACCGGCGGCGGTCCTAACCCTTGTCAGTGGTTGCAGGTCCCTCAATCTACACCCTTTATCTCTGAGTGGAGATCAGATGACGAAGAATCAAAACTGGTCCCTGACCAACAGCTGTTGGCCAATTTTTGGCATCAACACCTTCCTCAGCGGTCTCTTCCTCTTTTTCATCCCCCCCCCCCCCCCAAAAAAAAAAAAAAAAAGGATCATATTTCACTTACATTGTTATATATTATTAGGTTTTGTGGGCAAGATTGTGTCAGCGTGAGGTTTTCATCTTCCTGTATAAACAAAAGGCTACAAAGAAAATGAACGGATAAGATCTACCTTCTAATAGGCCCAATAATAAGTTGCATCCACATTACTACATTGGGATTAGATGTTACGTATCTTCTCATTCACTTAAATTTTGTATCGGAGTTGGATCCAAAGTAGGAGTATTTTGGTGCCTTTTTCTATGTTTTATTTTTATCAAAAAGTGTCGTGGGTTACGCAGAGAATTTTTAAAAACTCTCATACTCACATGGAATTCGGCCATTCCATAGGAATAGGTAGGTCAAAATCCCAATGAAAATTATCACGGATCCAAAGTCAACTGTCAATAAAGGTTCAGTTATCCTACCAGTGTGGTTTTGGCTTATGATCTATTCACGATGGGTCACTATTTAGGCGGTTAAGGATGCAAATTCAACGACCAATGATCTTTCCAGGAAGGGGCCACTACATGGACGGTCTGGACCGACTTACATGCATGACACATGCAATGGACGAGTCACGACCGTTTAAGAAATGCCTCATAACTCAGAAGTAGATAAGCCTTTGCTGGTTTACGTTTCCCTTTTCCTTTTTTCTTCTCACTCATAACTAACTGTTTCCTCCCAAAACCTGATGCGGGAAGAATAGGTTTCGTTGTCTGTCAATCTATCCATCAATCACGACCGTGTAATTGACAGTTCCGAATTATAGAATCTTGCCCTTATTGGATGCTCTTAGCCATTCGATTTATAGCCAATTTCTGCTTTATATTGGTTTCGATCGTCCAGAAAAAGTTGATGGACACTACTACTTTTGGTTAATGCCTTATCCAAAAGGTGACTCACTGATTGAACGGTTTGGATCCTTTGGCAATTGCACCCATCAACAGTATGCAAGGGGAAAATTTGGGATGGGGGAAGCACATGATGGATCGATGGGATGCATACATCACGGTGGGCCCACAAGTTGTATTAGAGGAACCGAATTGTATTTTCCGATGCATAGTTTATAACATATTTGCTAGCCCCACAAACAACTCTCCAGCTGGACGGTCGCTAAGATATTAACAACCGTCAAATTAACGGTTAGATCTGCTTACTTTTTTTGGTTCTTTCCCTAAAATGATCTTTCAAAATGGATGAATGACGTGGATAAAAACATATACATCAAGGTGGCCCCAGAGACCCTGCCAGGTGGGGATGGTACCCAATCGGCGCATCTGGGGACGCCGATTGCATCCTACCCCTAACACATTACCGTCCGGGCAGACCAGTGAAGAGGCACCCACTGTGATGTATCATTTTTCCACTCCATCCATCCATTTTATAAGATCATTCTAGAATATGGGCCCAAAAACGAGGCAGATCCAACACTAAAGTGGGCCACACCAAATAGTGATCCAAACCTTAAAATGATCCAACCTCATTTTTAATGTTATCCCTTAAAATGATCTTATAAAATGGATGGACGGGGTGGAAAAACGGATACATCACGGTGGGCCCCTCCACTGGTCTGCCCGTCGGGGTGGGGGCAGGACGCAATCCGCGTCCATGGTAGGTTGAAAGAGTAATAATTACTTATTTCCTCAAATTTACGTGGATTGTGGGAAAACAAATAGGCCCTTGAAATTGTCAAAACTTTAATAAAAGAATATGACTTGATTATTACGTAAGAAGTTGGTAAGTGGTCCCCCACGTTCTCCAATGCTTTTAGCTATAAGAGAAAGCCAACCACCAAGAAAGGAGGTGGTTGAGATGGGGAAGTTTTTCCCTCTAAAGGCTCTTCCAACTTCTTCCTTTTGTTTAATACGTGGGACATGTCTTTTCATGCAAGGACATATTAATACTGAATAGCCCACGTGTGTAGGATTATGGCCACTCATCTGGTGGGTCCCGCTGAGATATGCTCTTTTGTTAAAAATCCAGCTGGCCCAGGCCATCATCATAATTATGAGTTTTTCACAATACCTTATAAATAATTGCTATGGGTGGAGGGGTTTTGGGTTGGAGTACAGATACAACGTTGGCTGCAAAACAGGAAATATATGTTTCAGCTTTCTTATTGGTCCCCGCCATAATGCATGACTTAGCGGGATAATGTTGCACTGAGGATGAGAGACGCCTGACAACGGGTCATGTTGAACCGTGTTTGTGTCATGTCATATCATGTCAAAAATTTACTCACTCAAACCCAGCTTGTTAACTACCGGGTGATAATCTAAGAAACTCAGACCTATTCGTTAATTTAATGGGTTACCCATAACCCAACCTATTAACCTGTTAGGCTAGTTTACCCATCAAATGGCCACATCGTTGATGAGGACAACTGACCGTCTGATCCAACAAACAACTATGGTCCACCTAGTGGGCCCATTCTATTACTAGAAATAATAGGATTCACTCGTGAGACAAGGAGGAATCACCTGTACATTACAATATTGCACATGATGGAGTGCCAATGTTCGTAGGTTGGCCATGGTTTGGCGATCTAGACCATTATGTTAATGGGTTAATCAGGTTCGCGGGTGAAACATTGACCCGACTCGTTATGTTAATGGGTCTTAACAGGTCAACCCGTTAGTGACCCAATATGATAAGGCTGGACCAGAACACTAGTTTTTTCGTGCGGGTTTCGTGCAGGTTGGCGAGCCTTGCCCGGCCTAATGAGAGCGGATTAGGTGAGACCCTGGCCTCAACGCACCGTCCCTTACCGTGGGTTACACTTGGGCCAACTTTGATTTATGTATTATGTATCCATGCCGTCCATCCATTTTTTTTCATATTATTTTAGGGGATTATAAAAAAAAGGAAGAAGATCCAATCATCAGGTCAACCATAACGTAGGAAACAGTGGTGATTGACCATTAATGGGCCATGGAAATTTTGGATGAAGCTGATATTTGTTTTTTCCATTCATCTAGGCTCATGTGACCTTATCAACAGATTGGATGGTAAATAAACACTACAGAAACATAAAGGGTGCGTTCAAAGAAGCTTTTAATGGTAGGATGGTCAATCATAACTGCTTCTTATGGTATGGTCCACCTGATAATTTTCTCTACTTCATTTTTGAGATAATGCCCTGAGATGATCTGGAAAAATGATGGACGGAGTAGATACATAATATACACATCAAGGTGGGCCCCACGGTAACCCCACGGTAAGGGCCGCACCGTCTTAGGTGAGCCCGGGGTCTCACCTAATCCGCTTTCGCTGTGGATGTGGTGAGGTTGCAAACCTATGGGAGCAGATTAGCTGTTACCGGGTAACAGCTCAGTGGGTGTTACCCTTACAGTGTGGGGCCACTTTGATGATTTTTTTTTTTTTTCATATCCACGCCGCCCAATCATTTTTTAAGCTCATTTAAGGACGTTATCTAAAAACTTTAAGAAGATACAGATCTCTGGCGAACCAGAATACTGGAAATAATGAATGAACGTTAAAAGACTCTTTTAGGTCATACACGTTTTGGATCAAGACAATCTTTATTATTTTCTTTCATTCAGTTATGGTTAACCTTATCAACGAGTTGGATGACAAATAAACATTACGGATCTTCTTACAGTGGGCCTTGGTAAGTTTTTAATGGTGACCGTTCAATTATCACTATTTCTTGTTGTGTGGTCCACCTGAAGGTTGGATATGATTAATTTTTTTTTGAACTTGTCTAACAATGGGCTTTAAAAACGGATGGGCGGAGTGGATACACAATATATAATCAAGGTGGGCCATACGATAAGGGTAACATTCACTGTTACCCGGATAACACCTAAGTCACACCCAAGTTATGATGACGTGGACCAATAAAAATGCTACAAACAGAGATTTCTGAAACACAGGATCTGGACTCGGAGTTGCTTCTGGTTCTCTGCAGTGTAGCACACAGCACCCATGTGGGTACTGTGTGCTATAGGAAAGTTCCGTGGGCATGGTCATGGGAAAGTTCTGTGGGCTCCACTATGATCGATGTGTTTTATCCATGTCATCCATCCCTTTTACCAGCTCATTTTACGGCATAAATCAAAAAATGAGGCATATCCAAATTTCAGGTGGACCACACCATAGGAAGCAGTGTTGATTATCCACGGTTAAAATTTTCATGGGGCTACAAAAGTTTTGGATCAAGCAGATATTTGATCAACAGATTGGATGGAAAATAAAAATTGCAGTGGGCCTAGGAAGTTTTTTTTTTTTATTATTATTGTAGGCATTCAATCATCAGTGTTTCTTATGGTGTGGTCCACCTAAGATTCGGGTCAACCTAGTTTTTGGGTTGAAGCCCTAAAATGATACAGAAGAATGGATGGACGGCATGGATAAAACACATGCATCATGATGGGCTGACAGAGCTTTTCCAGTAGTACACAATACTGAAGTGAGTGCTGTGTTCTACACCATGTAATCGGAGTCCGTTCACGCACTAGTTGTTTAGGACCATTGGAAGAAGATGAGAGTGGTTCCAAGCACATGTGCCAACAAGTCACACTTGTGGGTGACAAGCGACACTACTAAGGTCAGATGCACCATGCACATGCCCTGGTCCAAACTAATTAAGCAGGACACGTGTACATTGGTTCGACTGGATTTCAGTCAATTTCTATTTACCGTCGACTTATTTTCTCAGTGTGGCACAATGGTCACATCAATCTTCAATGATCTACATTCAATGAGAGGGAATAATCAACCGGTTTTATTGGTAGATTTCATTGTATGACATGGGGACCACTGCGATTGCAGTATACATGGGAACTGCCAAAACATTTGATAACAACTCGAAAGACAGGTACTTGCGATTTAATGAGGGCCTGATGCAGGACTAGGGATGGTCAATGAGCAAACTAAAAGCGAAAGGTTTGAGTTCGTCCGATTAAAGCTCGATTGAGTTAGGTTGGTTAGTAAACAAACCAAACTCAAACCTTGTTTTTAGGTTTGATTCCTACTCAAACGGGCATAAGTTTGGTTCAGTTAGGCTCAATATGGTTCATTTATAGTTAAAAAAATATTGTTTCCTATGATATAGTCCACCTGAGATTTAGATCTGCTTTAATTTTTAGCTCCTGCCATGAAATGATTTGATGAAATGTATGAACAAAGTGGATACGGAATATATGCATCAAGGTGGGCCCCATAATATGAGCCTCACTGTCTTGATTTTTTTGGATATGGAATATATGTTGCAAGGTAGGCCCCACAATAAGCCCATCCAAAGCTCAAGTGGACCATATCAGGCCGTCCAACCTACAATGAATTTTAAAGGTGCAACATCTCATTTACACAGGCATTTAAAATGTTGCATATAGGGGTGGTTAATGAACTAAACTATTCGTGAACGGTTTGAGTTCGGTTCGATTAGAGCTCGTCTGAGTTCGTTTGATTAGTAAACAAACCAAACCCAAACTCAAACTTGATTTTTGGTTATCAAACTCAAACCAAACACGGTGGTATTCGGTTCGATTCGGTTCATTAACACCCCTACGCAAGACATGTAGAGGATGACTCAATGGAAGTTAGAATGACAGAAATTAGGATAGGAGGGGGCGTTGATCAGATGAATATAGCCAAAACTGGCCATAATTTTACAACCAGCTATCCATTTCTTGGGAGCATTTCTTAAAAAAGGTCAGTTTTAGGCTTAAAATGGCGTTTTGTTTTAGTACGAACTTAGTATTTTTAATAAGTTTTGCTCTTACTAGTTTTAAAGGTTTTAAAAGTTTATTTGTGGTTCCGAGTCTTCGTTTTAGTTATCTAAAGATTGTTTACAAGTATTGATAGGATTAGGCATTGTTTTCATGTCAAATTAAGGTTTATGGTCGCTTTTTACTTACGTAAGCACATTAGATACATTAGAAGCAACATTTTCATCTCTAATATCACATTATCTCTTGTTTTAGAGATTTATCTATCCTTTAGATTCAAAAGCTATTCTTAAGAAGAAAATCATCTCCTCTTTATCCCATTCACTAGCTATCTCAAAGCCTTATGTGAATGGATAAAACTATTTACACCTGACCCATCGCAGCCAAAACTGACGAAGTAGAATGCCAACATGTGTTGGCATGTTCTTACAGAAGCACATAAAGTTACTCA
Source organism: Liriodendron chinense (assembly GCA_003013855.2). Taxonomy (NCBI): domain Eukaryota; kingdom Viridiplantae; phylum Streptophyta; class Magnoliopsida; order Magnoliales; family Magnoliaceae; genus Liriodendron; species Liriodendron chinense. Next base: position 117,184 of record PVNU02001972.1, on the reverse strand, counting down.
CGGAGCATAGAAGGAAGATCATGAGGATTCTGTTGTTGCCGATTTTTTGGCAACAGACGAGGTAGGACAAAAGTCCACCTAGGTATGAATCGCAACTTACTTCCCTCTGTGATTAACAACTTAGATCCCAAAGGAAGACCCTGCACATCACAAAAAGAGGCTAAGAGGTGGCCGAGGACTGACCGTTAATCATCCGATGCCTAAGTCAAATGAGTGTTTGGCTGTGAGAGGGAGTGGTTTTGTGTCAGAGGTATTGTGTACCTTTCAATGGAGATTGTGGTCCCTTTACACAGCCATCAGAGGAGTAATCGTGGCCCGGTGTAGTGGCCATAATTAAGGGAGTGAGACCCAAGTGTAGGTGCAATCCTCCGAGGCCATGGATCACGCTTTTTTACTTACGTAAGCACATTAGATACATTAGAAGCAACATTTTCATCTCTAATATCATTTTAACTCTTGTTTTAGAGATTTATCTGTCCGTTAGATTCAAAAGCTATTCTTAAGAAGAAGACGATCATCTCCTCTTTATCCCATTCACCACTTATGCCAAGGCCTTATGTGAATGGATGAAACTATTTACACCTGACCCATCCCAGCGAAAACCAATGAGCAGGATGCCACCATGTGTTTGCATGAGCGTACAGAGGCACAAAAAGTTGCTCACGGAGCATAGAAGGAAGATCATGAGGATTCTGAATACCTCTTTCTAGGAGATGCATGTCACATTAGGAAGACTAAAACACTTAAAGATATCCGCATGATCGAAATTTTAGAGGCACTCATTTTCTTGGCAACACGTGGCAAGCAAGTATAGGTTTCATTTACGTAAGATATCTTAAGAGTGTGCGTAGTGCTGGAAAGTTAAAGTAGTGACATCTAATGATACATGGTTGAATTTAATTTGCCATGCACACTTGAAGATCTTGAAGCAGTGAATTAAGAGGAGAAAATCATTTGAAAATAAAAATACAACCATACATGATAGCGTACTGATTAGTTGGCTCTGTCTAAAAAAAAAGAAACATATTAATCTGAGGTTGTTAACTTATCGAATGCCGATCCTAAAAGTCAATGGACCATACACAAGGCCACCGCGTCACCCAACCCTATAAAAGCAGTAGAGAAAGAAGAGCTCCGGCCCTCGCCAATCTAATTAAACACTACTCTTTTCAACTCAACACTGCCTATTGATCTTAGCATAGCTTAACTTAAACTCTCAACTTTAGTCCAACACTATGCTGCAATAAGTTTGGATCGATTAGTATAGTTTAGTTTAGTTTCCACTTTTGCTCCAGCGCATCATTGTAAGAAGTCAGCTTAGTTTAGTTAAATATCTATGATCCTGTTGTTGGATCCCCTCCAAATCCCCAAGTCCCTACTTAGTGATTCCTAGGTCAAGTTTTGCTGACCAAAACCATGACCGTTCACGACCGTCTAGGTTTTCATGATCATCTTTCGACCATTTAAGTCTAGAAGATCGTCAAATCTATAACCGTCTCACCCACTGGAACCACCACCGGTATCTTTTCCTGCTTTATTTACTTTTACATGCTGATTGTTCTACATCTACATTCATATTAATAAAATCGGCATTTAGACTTCAATTTTCTGCTTGACTTTCTTGATGTTTTTTTTGTTGACAAATGTGATGAAGCTATTACCGTTGTTATAAAAGTTCTTGTCTTTAAGAAAAAAAGAATACATATGAAGGACTAACCCTCTCCTTCGTAAATCACTTAATCTTCTTATGAATCAGTGGTTGAGTACTTAAGATAATTTTCTCAAATTTGATCCTAATCCGACTATTACGGCGCCTACAGTCACAAGGTGTTCGGTTTGATTCGCATTGAATACGACTTTGACATGCCCAACACATACATACTCGTACACGCATAATAAAAATCGGGTCATTTGTTACACATTTAGTCCCGTGTTCGAATTGAATTACAATAAAAACATGTGTCAATGGTTAAGTTGAACAATAGATGTGTAATAAATTGGGACATTCATAAGACATGTCAAACTTGTTAAAAAAACATGGACAATTAGAAGAAGCAATCCACACTCCGAATTCACCGTGAATGCATACGTCTTAGTGGGCCATGATTTTTGGTACATCATACATGCCATTTTCATGGTGCACGCTACCTTATCAATGACCTTGATCTTTGCTACATTTTTCATCCTCTCGGATCTTTCATGATTGTTCTTTTTTCAATCATGAGTCATCCATTCATGCATGGCCCACCTAATGATCACACCAACTTGAGTTAGGGAGTATAAAAATGTGGGATGCTCTTAATAGATGGATTAGATCTCATTGTGGGGCCAGTAATAAAAATTCTTGGATCATTGGATTGTGGGCCCCACTTGCAGCTACTTGTGTACATATAAACCCAAACTATATCTTTCTTTTCTCAAACTAATTCCATGGTGCATGTGTGCATTTCTGTCCTTTTTTGGATTAAAATGTCATTTTAGCTCATGTCTTTATTTTTAATAAGTTTCATTTTTATTGTTTTTTAAGGTTCAAAGAGTTTAGTTGTGATAACGAGTCGTTCTTTTGGTTAGGTAAAGATTGTTTACGAGTGTTAGTAGGATTAGACGTCCTTTTTTCTATTTTTAATAATTTTTAATATTTCAGAAAAAAAAAATCTTATTCCATGTTAAATTAGGGTTTCAAAAGAAAATTTCTATTTTAAGTTAAATTAGGGTTTGTGGTCAAATTTTCTTATACAAGCACATAAGATACATTATAAGCAACATTTTTCATCAATAGAGCTATTAGGTGGGCCATGTATGAATGTTTGACTCATGATTGTTTATATAATCACTTTATTTCTTATTTTAGAGATTCTCCTCGTAAATTTAGAGCTATTCTTAAGAAGAATATAGTGATTTCTTCCCTTTATTCTAACATACCCGCTACATTAGGGGCCTAATGTAAGGGGATGAAACGTATTTCGGTATTCAAGTTAGACAACAGACGTGTCAAAGATCAAGTTATTCATCAGGCATGTTAAACTTGTTTAAAATACATGGATGCTTGGAAGAAAAAAAATCCACAATCGAGATTCGCTAGGAATGCGTGGCTTGGTAGACTGTGATTTTTGGTACATCATAATCATGAGTCATACATTCATGCATGGCCCACCTAATTGTTGCTCTTGGTGTCAATTCGGCTATGTGGTTTATGCAGGCGTGCCAAAATCGAATGTGCGGCTCAATTCAAACCGAACAATTAAGACCCCAAGCGCCAAGATAGGTAGATACGTCGGAATCGACCATATAGGACCTAGATTAAATAAGATTGGTTTCCTATTCAGCCACTTGCACAATGTTGTTTGAGATAATCAAGCGATTATAGTAGGGTGGGGTTCGTCCTCCGAAGATGGGTTACACCTCTGTCTTCCATACGAAAAGACATTTTAATATAGAAAAAATAAAAAGGAAATACTTACAGTTGGCCGTGAAGAACAATTGCAAAATGCCTTTTTGAATGAGGAACTTGCTTGATATTAAACTAAGTCTAGCGTATGAGCGTAGACTCGAATTACAGCTAAAATTAACAGCTACTAGATTACTAGATTGCAGCTATTGACTACTCTAAGAAACGTAAAGATGCTAATTACACTAAGGAATGTAAATAACAAATTGTTAGTGCACTTTTCTGTGGCATAGTACTAGTGCACCTTGTTTGTCAATCACTTGGGTCAGTGAGTCTAGTGTCGGTTGAGCTTAATGAAGATGAAGACCGAAGACTCAAGTAGCCCTGCTGCATCAAGGAAGGAGAAACAGGTAAAAGTGATGCCTTGATGTGCCTTAACTAGGACTAAAACCCAACCCTCTAACCTCTTTGATGACCTTGACCATATTAGGAAACCTTTGGTCATCATAAATTAGCCTTAGGTATCCCAAAAGATCACCCATACCTTGGCCATAGAGAGTGGGTTGTGAAAGAGATGGGTCAACAAGTCAATAGGCTGAACTCAAGCTTGTCCGACCGGTCATGGCCGGTTGGACAGGCCCAGTCCAGAGACAGCAGTGTGCAGGCCCTTGGATTGACTGGCCGGGACCGGTCGGCAGGACTGGTCCGACCGGTCACGACCAGTCGGATAAACCCCCCCTCTAGACAGTGTGTTTTCTGTCTTCTCTGGCCGTTGGCCGACCGGTCGGGACAGGTTGGAATTAGCCATTTTCTGCTTGTTTTTTGTCCGTTTGAACACCTTTTATAAAGGGGCTTGGCTCATTTTGAGGGGCAAGGAGAGAAATTTTGAGAGGAGTGAAGCCACCATTATTAGAGAACATTTGAAGCTCATTCCCAACCTATGCAAGGCATCTTCCTTGTGCTTTAACATAAGATTGGAGCATTTTAAGCTCATGAAGAGATGACCTTCATCACCTCTTGATCTCTAAAGTTTGGATCTTCCTTGATAGGCATATCCTTATCCAAAACTTTAAGATGAGATCGTTGTAGGAGAAAAACTCTAGGCAAACCATTCCTAATAGTTGTAGAGTTCTCAAACCTACCCTCCTATCACCTTGGGCATCTCAAAGGCATCACAAGCAAGGTTGATTGATCGAGTGTAGGTGAGGCATTGGCGACGCAACGGCAACACGATCGAGGGAGCAAGGGAAGCTGATTGAAGCACGGGAGAATGGAGATCAAGCAACCCGAACCGGCGATGAACAAGGGGCTCATCCGACAAGTAAGGTTGTCTTTATCGAGAGTCCATCCACTCAATTCCCTGTGGGAGTTGAGTGTAGAGTTTGTTTGTCAAACTCGAACTAGGGACGTTGGCCGTTCCTTGGCCTGTTTGTCGACCTAAAGACTGGGGGTTGTTTAGCACTTCTTGGCCCATTTTCCGAGCCTAAACAAAGTCTCCAAGGGAGAGCCTCCGACATGGGAGTGAACGTGCGTCGGGTTGAGAGTTAGCCTATGTCAAAAACTCCGTTCGGGTTGAGAGTTAGCCCTTTGTCCAAAACTCCGGTTATGGTTGAGAGGTGAACCGGTAAAACCTCTGTATAAAGGTTGAGAGGTGAACCTCATTTAAAACCTCCGATAGTGAATGCTGGTGTGCTCAAAGGAGTTGAGTAATTGAATCAGGAGTGGAGTAGACCCAAAGTCGAACCACTATACATGCTTGTGTTTGTGGTTGAATTGAGCACATTGTAATCTTAGCATTGAATATTTAATTGTTTAATTAATGAATGCTTGATAGGAATGTATGCTAGGCACTAGATAAGCACATCCACACACAAGATGTACTTTCACTAGTAGTGTAGACTTGAGCTCATTGATCCATTCTCATAAGTCTACATAGGTTGCATAGATTAGGAGCTTGATTAGTTATATCATTTGATTATCTATGCATGCTTAGACTAAGTTGTTTATTGCTTAAACCATATGCTAGTCTTGTGATTGGACCCACTTAGGCTTGGAAGCCGAAGTGTTTTTCCTTACATAGTTTAATGTGTTAAATTGTGTAAGTAGGCGAAAAGAATTTCAAAAGGTCCTAATCACCCCCTGTTGAACCTCCAATTTATACATTGCAGTGCCCACTACATGACATTATATGCATGGTTTGCATGTTTAAAAGGCCCATCTAATGCATGTTTTGTGATTGTAGGGATGAGAGCAGACTTCACTCAATTGGAGACCAAAAAGGGTCCATTTAGAACCTTTGAAGGAAGGTCCAAGGTAGACCAAAGAAGGAAGAAGAAAGAGGGAGAAGAGAATGAAGAAAAGAAGAAAAAGAAGAAGAAAAGCATGTCTGACCGGTCGGCCACACCTCTGGACATCACTGGAAGAAGGACCAGTTGGTCCGACCGGTCTTGACCGGTCGGCCAACCGGTCGGTGCTCTCTGGAAGCTTGCTGGATCAACGACATAAGTAGGTCCGATCGGTCGTGACCGGTCGGCCAACCCAGTCTGACCGTTCAAGACCGGTCGGCCAACCGGTCGGCCCTCTATATGTACTCTCTGGACTGTTAAACAGGTAGTCCGATCGGTCGTGACCGGTCGGCCAACCGGTCGGCCACGTTAAAAATCAGGCAGTTTCTAAAACGGGGTTCCGAAATTTGCTGCGCAGTGCGTAACCTTACGCAATTTCTGGATGTTTCTGACGCAAGGAGGCTTTCCCACTATAAAAGGACACCTAGGGGCTCTTCCTAGGTCATCATAGAAGCTAAGGGACGTGGTTCTAGAGAGAGGAAGCTATCGTGGAGCGTCTGGAACCCTCCAATTTCCAATTTTTCTAATTTTTATGCTTTCTATTATGAGTTCTAGTTGTAGTATGACAATGCTCGGCTAGAATCTCTCAGCTAAGGTTGAGAGGTGAAGCTTGTAGCTAATTTCATGTTTGATTCACGTTAATTCAAGTAATTTTCAATTCAAGTTTGGATTTTTCATATTCTAGTTCTTAAGTTGGTAGTTTGAGATGTTTTATGAGAGTTCATGTGCTCCGGACATGAATTCCTTGCAATTCTTGAGATTATCGTATGATGCTTGTTTAGATTCGAATTATAGTAATCCTTGAGCAGGCCATAGTCCATAGGCATGGCTGTTACTCCGAAGGCTATGATTTTGAATTCTACATTGATTGAATGGGACTAGAACTTGGAAGTTCAGCTTGAATGGAATTTAATATGTTGAATGCTTTATTTTCCAACTAGATGAGAGATAGGACTTCAAATCTAGTTGTGCTCTATACTTGGATTGATTGGATTGACATGGGATTGCTACAAGTGGATCCTTGAATGCATTAGTACCTTAAATTACTGATTTTTCATTAAGTTTCTGTTTTAGTTTAATTACTCAATTGAATCCTATTTCTTGCAAAACTGAGTTGCTGAAATAGTTTGAAAGTTGTTTCTAATTCCCTGTGGATCGACCTCGGTCTTACCGAGTTTTATTACTACATCGCAGCCTTACACTTGAGGTGAGAGAACAAGTTTTTGGCGCCATTGCCGGAGAATTTAGATAACGGTTTTCGAATTGTTTTAGTGGCTGTAGAAGTAGAAGTAGATAGGTTTTCTGATTTTTTTTAGAACTAACAAATTTTTTTGCTTTAAAGGATTTCCTCTCTAGTTAAAAGCGCATCAGATGATACCTTTGTAACTTAGCTTTTTACAGATTTTCTATTTTCAGATTAATTTCAGATTTCTAGGAATTATGACTAGTTTAGTTTTTGGTTGAGTGGTTTATGTCCCGTTGGGAACGTAACCACTCAAATCGTCTCCAATCTGAAGGTGGTTTAGTTGGACCATTGTCAGTCCATAGACGAGTTAGAAATTACCAAGAGTATTGTGAAAGTTTGGGGAGTATGGATCAAACACCTTTAAGGGATCCTCCCCCCTACTCCAACTACAAACGCAAATCAAGGAGTAGGAGAGAATGAGGTACATAATGTTCCTCCAATGAGATCACTGCGGGATTACTTACAACCAGCCCATGCAATTACACCCTCTTGTGTGGTTCTACCACCAAACGGGGAAAACATTGACATAAAGCCAGGTGTAATTCAACTTATACCAAGTTCCATGGGCTAGACTCTGACCGCCCATATCTACACTTGAAAGAATTCGAAGAAGTGGTGGCTACCTTGCAATACACCAATGTTTCAGAGGATACCATTAGACTTAAACTTTTTCCCTTTTCATTGAAAGAAAGAGCCAAAGATTGGCTTCACTCTCTTAGACCACATTCGATTGGGTCATGGAATGAGATGACCCGGGAATTCTTGAAAAAGTTCTTCCCGGCTCATAAAACGAACACCCTTCGAAGAGCTATAATGAATTTCTCGGCTAAAGAGGGTGAATCTTTCTTCCAATGTTGGGAGAGATTTAAGGACCTCCTACTTGCTTGCCCACATCATGGTTATGAGAGTTGGCGAGTTATAAATTTTTTCAATGATGGATTAAGTTCCAATATGCGCCAATTTATAGAGATGATGTGCAATGGCGAGTTTATAAGCAAAAATCCAGATGAGGCTTGGAGTTACTTGTACATGTTGGCTGAAAATACCCAATCTTGGGATACCTCGGATAAACCCAATAACCCCAAGCCTATTCAAGAGAAAGGAGGAGTCTATATCCTTAAGGAGGAAGATGATGTGAATGCAAGGATAGCCAACCTCACAAGGAAGGTCGAGGCCATGGAACTTAGTAAAAGTGGAGTTCCAAAGTCCAATGAAGGTATTGAAACCATATGTGGGATTTCTCTCACCGATTTACACGCTACGCAAGATTGTCCCACAATTCCTGCATTTCAAGAGGTATTACATGAACATGCAAATGCCACATATGGGTATCAACGGCCTTTCAATGGACCGGTGGGTAATACGTACAATGACAGTTGGAAGAACCACCCAAATTTTAGTTGGAAGAATGCTCCTACGGGCAATCCTACCAACTCTCAAAGAGGGCCACCCATGCAAAATATGGCCCTACCTCAGTTCTCAATGGAGGATACCTTGAAAGCGTTTATACAAGGGCAAACGCAAATCAATCAAACAAATCGGCAAATGTTCCAAGAGCTTAAAGCCTCGGTTGATGAGATTAAGGGACGCTTGAATGCTAGGGAAGGGACCTTTCCGGCCCAACCTCAGCCCAATCCAAAGCAAGTACATGAAGTGAGCATTCCTAATCCTTCCAACCAACACATGGAGCAAGCCAAATCCATCACCACTCTTAGAAGTGGTAAACAAATTGACAAATCCATTCCGGTGAAGGCTGACAAGCCTAATGATCCGGTAAATTCTGAGGATGAGGATGGATCTAACTTAGCCCCACAAGAACCGGAACGCATTTACAAGCCCGTAGCACCATTCCCTTCGAGATTGGTTGCTCCAAAATCTCTTACAAACTCTCATGATATTCTAGAGATTTTCAGACAAGTCAAGATTAACATCCCTTTTCTTGATGCCATCAAACAAATCCCCTCTTATGCCAAGTTTCTAAAGGACCTATGCACAACAAAATGCAAATATAATGTGCAGCAAAAGGCCTTCTTAAATGAACAAGTGACTGCCATTCTCACTCAAAAGACCCCCCCAAAATTCAAAGATCCCGGTAGTCCCATCGTCTCATGTATCATTGGAGACTACCGGATTGAGCGTGCCTTGCTAGATTTGGGGGCGAGTGTGAACTTGATCCCATACTCGGTATATGAGCAATTGGGTCTTGGTGAATTAAAATCCACCAAAACCACGTTGCAACTCGCTGATAGATCTATCCGTGTACCGAGAGGAATAGTTGAGGATGTTCTAGTCCAAGTTGACAAATTCTACTACCCGGTAGATTTTATCGTCTTGGACACACAACCGGTTTTGGATGCTAGCACTCAAATACCGGTGATATTAGGCCACCCATTCCTTGCCACATCAAACGCAATCATCAATTGCCGGAATGGGGTGATGCAACTATCCTTTGGAAACATGACATTAGAGTTGAATGTGTTTCACTTGGGTAAAAGACATAGGGATGTCGATGATGATGAGTTCTTCAAGGTAAATATGCTTGAATCTTTTGAAGAAAAAGAACTCCTCCAACTTGAACCACTAGAAAGCATTGAGACATGCTTGGCACATTTCATGGATTCCGAAGACCCCATCATTAGTGAAATTGTGCAAGCATTGAATATAGAAAGACCGGTAGTTGGTACTAGCCGGTGGAGGCCCCATTTTGAAAAGTTGCCACCAACCACATCAAGGCCTCTACCGTCTAACATCAAACCACCGAAGCTTGACCTTAAACCATTGCCATCCGAGCTTAAATATGTATATTTAGGTCAAGAGGAAACTTTCCCAGTTATCATTGCCTCTCACCTAGAGAAAGACCAAGAGCTCAAGTTGATTGAGCTACTCAAAGAACATAGGGAAGCCATAGGTTGGACAATAGCGGATCTCAAAGGGATAGATTCTTCGGTTTGCACTCACCGTATACACCTTGAAGAAAATGCAAAAACGACTAGACAACCTCAAAGACGGCTAAATCCAAACATGATGGAGGTTGTCAAAGCCGAGGTGTTAAAGCTATTAGATGTGGGTATCATCTACCCCATCTCAGATAGCCAATGGGTGAGTCCTACCCAAGTTGTCCCCAAGAAATCCGGTAATTACCATCATAGAAAACGCCAAAAACGAGCTTATACCAACTAGGGTGACCACCGGTTGGCGTATGTGTATTGATTATCGGAAGCTCAACACGGTTACTAGGAAAGACCACTTTCCTCTCCCATTTATGGATCAAATTTTGGAGAGGTTAGCAGGCCATTCCTATTATTGCTTCCTAGATGGCTATTCCGGATACAACCAAATTGAGATAGCTCATGAGGACCAAGAGAAAACCACATTTATATGCCCGTTTGGTACCTTCGCTTACCGAAGAATGCCATTCGGGCTATGTAATGCACCCGCCACATTCCAACGATGCATGTTGAGTATTTTCTCGGACATGGTGGGTGAGTTTCTTGAGGTATTTATGGACGACTTTTCTGTTTTTGGTTGTACGTTTAATGAGTGCCTCAATCAATTGAAGTTGGTCTTGATGAGGTGTGAGGAGAAGAAACTCGTCTTAAACTGGGAAAAGTGTCATTTCATGGTATAAAGAGGAATAGTCCTTGGACATATCATCTCGTCCAATGGAATAGAGGTAGACCGGGCAAAAATTGACATAATTTCCAATCTACTACCACCCAAAAGCATACGCGATGTGCGGTCCTTCCTTGGACACGCCGGTTTCTATAGAAGATTTATAAAGGATTTTAGTCATATGTCAAGGCCTTTATGTAACCTTCTACAAAAGGAGAACCAATTTGAGTAGAGTGCCGAATGTCAATTAGCTTTTTCAAAGCTAAAAGACATGTTGACAACCGCTCCTATCATGCAACCACCAGATTGGTCCATTCCTTTTGAGTTGATGTGCGATGCGAGGGATTATGCTATTGGGGCGGTGTTAGGCCAAAAGAAGGATAAGAAGCCCCATGTTATCTACTACGCAAGTAGGACCTTGAATCCCGCCCAAGTTAATTACTCGACTACGGAGAAAGAGCTCCTAGGCGTCATCTTTGCCTTGGACAAATTCAGGCCTTACTTAATAGGATCCAAAGTAATCGTTTTCATAGATCATGCAGCACTGAAACACCTTCTTTCTAAGAAGGATGCCAAGCCCCGCTTGCTTAGATGGATCCTACTCCTTCAAGAATTCGATTTGGAGATCAAAGATAAGAAGGGGGTAGAAAATGTGGTGGCAGATCATCTCTCCCGCCTAGTCCTACCTAATTCCATTGACGAGTAACCTATAGAGGACTCATTCCCTGATGGGCAACTCTTTGTTGCTTTGCATCCACCATGGTACGCTGACATAGCTAATTATCTATCCACAGGTGCGATGCCGATTCATTGGACTGCGCAGGATAAACGTAAATTTCTAAGGGAAGTGCGCAGATTTTTCTGGGATGATCCTTTATTGTTTAAATATTGCCCAGACCAAATCATAAGGAGATGTGTCCCTGATGATGAACATAATTCCGTCATCTCCTTTTGTCATGATCAAGCGTGTGGGGGTCATTTTTCAGCCAAGAAAACAACTGCAAAAATTCTACAGTGTGGTTTTTATTGGCCCACGCTATTTAAGGACACCCACGAGTTTTGCAAAGCATGCGAGTGTTGCCAAAAGTTAGGAGGATTATCCAGTCGAAATATGATGCCTCTCACCCCAATTCAACATCTTGAAGTCTTTGACTGTTGAGGCATCGATTTCATGGGACCATTCCCCTCATCTTTTGGACATGTCTTTATTTTGCTTGCCGTAGACTATGTGTCTAAATGGATAGAGGCTATCGCATGTAGAACCAACGATCATCGCACGGTTCTCAAGTTTCTCAAAGAAAATATACTCTCTAGATTTGGGACGCCTCGAGCCATCATTAGTGATGGTGGTTCTCACTTTTGCAACAAACCTTTTGAAGTTTTAAGAAGAAATACGGTATTAGGCATAAAGTGAGTACCCCATACCACCCACAGATAAGTGGGCAAGCTGAAATCTCCAATAGGAAAATCAAACAGATTTTGAAAAAGAAGGTGAGACCGGATCGCAAGGATTGGTCCCTAAGATTAGATGATGCACTGTGGGCTCACCGTACCGCCTACAAGACACCCATTGGAATGTCCCCTTATAGACTTGTCTATGGGAAAGCTTGCCACTTGCCTGTGGAGATAGAACACAAAGCCTATTGGGCAATTCGGGCTTTAAATTTTGACATTGACAAGGCTAGCTCGCTTCGCAAACTTCAATTAAATGAGCTTGATGAGATCCGGAACGATGCATATGAGAATTCGAGAATTTACAAGAGTAAGATGAAGGCCTTTCATGACAAGCACATCTTAAGGAAATCTTTCCATGAAGGACAGAAAGTGCTCTTGTACAATGCCCGACTTTATCTTTTTTCGGAAAAATTACGATCTCGATGGACCGGCCCATATATTATCAAAGAAGTTTTTCCTCATGGGGCTGTTGAGATTGAGAATGCAGCGAATGGTAACTGTTTTAAAGTTAATGGACAACGCCTTAAACCATTTGTTGAGAAATTTGATTCAGAGGACATGTCCATCACTCTGACTGATCTTGTCTATCAGGATGATTGATCTCCTAGTCTGATGGAGGTATAGCATAGGTAGGTTTAGTTTTATTTAGTTTTACTATTTTAGTAGGTTTTAGTTGTTGGGTTGTAGACTTCCATGATCGCTCTCTCAGGTACTATTGTTCTCACTCTCTCATATTTTACCATTGCTCTCATGTTCATGCTCATTGCATATCTTTTTACATTGAGGACAATGCAAGAATTGGTTGGGGGGTGAGATGAGATTCCTCATCTAGCAGTTTGCAACATTTCGAGCTTCATATGCGCAATTTTTTTTTGAATTTTCTAAAATTTCAAAACTCTTTTAAAAAACCTTATTTCCATGCATTCGAGATGATATGAGTATAAGAAGAGGAGATACGAAGTATGTGATGTTGTAAGTTTTGAATTTCTCCCAACATAATGGTTTTATATGTTAGTTCCCCTATTGTTGTGATTGATAGAAAATTTGAACACTTTTTACACCTAGCTCACATTACACAATTTTCATGAGTTGAACGGTTTATGTGATTTGTGTATTAGCTAGACTTTGATTTAAAGATGTTGAGAAACCAAGCCGGGGTATTTTGTCCATCCTTGTCCATGGGAAAATAACGAAAGATATGGATTTTTAAAAATCCTATCTAATTTAAAAGAAAAAGAAAAGAAAGGATGAAATCGGGAATGAAGGAAAAATGGTGGAAAATTCCAAAAAGGGCTACCTATTACCAACCGGGGGATGGTCGAACCGTAACCAAAGCCGGAAATGGGACGTAGTGTGAAAGCCGTCGGAAGGACAGTAAGGCAAATTCCTGTCATAGGCTTGTTGTTGCTCTGTGCACCTTAAAATCCTTGGTTTACTTAATCTATGAAGAAGGTAATCCCAGAGACTCATGAGATGAACTTTCACTATGCACACTAGGTTGAATTTGTTCGAGTTCTTCTATTTTATCAATCAATTAGTGGGAATTTCATGTAGACACTTATTATGTTTTGAGAATTTAAGGTTTCAACTTCTATCACTTAATTTCTCCAAATTTTATACTTGTATCTCTTGGAATGGATAGAAACATGGTTTCTGATGGTGGTTTGGTTTGGAGGTTTGAAATTGTTTCACACATGTTTTGCTCTGGACTAGCAAAAAGCTGGTTGGGGGTGTGTGTTGAACCTCCAATTTATACATTGCATTGCCCACTACATGGCATTATATGCATGGTTTGCATGTTTAAAAGGCCCATTTAACGCATGTTTTGTGATTGTTGGGATGAGAGCAGACTTCACTCAATTGGAGACCAAAAAGGGTCCATTTAGAACCTTTGAAGGAAGGTCCAAGGTGGACCAAAGAAGTAAGAAGAAAGAGGGAGAAAAGAGAATGAAGAAAAGAAGAAAAAGAAGAAGAAAAGCATGTCTGACCGGTCGTCCGACCCGTCGGCCACACCTCTGGACATCAATGGAAGAAGGACTAGTTGGTCCGACCGGTCGGCCAACCGGTCGGTGCTCTCTGGAAGCTTACTGGATCAATGACATAAGCAGGTCCGACCAGTCGTGACCGGTCTGCCAACCCAGTCTAACCGGTCAAGACTGGTCGGCCAACCGGTCGGCCCTCTATTTGTACTCTCTGGACTGTTAAACAGGTAGTCCGACCGGTCGTGACCGGTCGGCCAGGGCAGTCCGACCGGTCGGCCAACCGGTCGGCCACGTTAAAAATCAGGCAGTTTCTAAAACGGGGTTCTGAAATTTGCTATGCAGTGCGTAACCTTATGCAATTTCTGGATGTTTCCGACGCAAGGAGGCTTTCCCAGTATAAAAGGACACCTAGGGCCTCTTCATAGGTCATCATAGAAGTTAAGGGACGTGGTTCTAGAGAGAGGAAGCTGTCGTGGAGCGTCTGCAACCCTCCAATTTCTGGTTTTTCTAGTTTTTATGCTTTCTATTATGAGTTCTAGTTGTAGTATGACAATGCTCGGCTAGAATCTCTCAGCTAAGGCTGAGAGGTGAAGCTTGTAGCTAATTTCATGTTTGATTCACGTTAATTCAAGTAATTTTCAATTCAAGTTTGGATTTTTCATATTCTAGTTCTTAAGTTGGTAGTTTGAGATGTTTTATGAGAGTTCATGTGCTTCGGACATGAATTCCTTGCAATTCTCTGAGATTATCGTATGATGCTTGTTTAGATTCGAATTATAGTAATCCTTGAGCAGGCCATAGTCCATAGGCATGGCTGTTACTCCGAAGGCTATGATTTTGAATTCTACATTGATTGAATGGGACTAAAACTTGGAAGTTCAGCTTGAATGGAATTTAATGTGTTGAATGCTTTATTTTCCAACTAGATGAGAGATAGGACTTCAAATCTAGTTGTGCTCTATACTTGGATTGATTGGATTGACATGGGATTGCTACAAGTGGATCCTTGAATGCCTTAGTACCTTAAATTACTGATTTTCCATTAAGTTTCTGTTTTAGTTTAATTACTCAATTGAATCCTATTTCTTGCAAAACTGAGTTGCTGAAATAGTTTGAAAGTTGTTTCTAATTCCCTGTGGATCGACCTCGGTCTTACCGAGTTTTATTACTACATCGCAGCCTTACACTTGAGGCGAGCGAACACCCCCCTTATAGGGTTTAGCCATAATTCTAGTTGCTCTTTAAGCTTTCGCACATACGAAGGTGTTGTGTTAGACTATCGACGTACTTTCACAAATCACTCTAACGAAAGTAAAGTCACTGATTACACTAAGGAATGCAAAAGATTGGTAATGCTAAGTATTATAAAGTAATTTTGAAAGATTGGTTTGGTTTGATTTTTTTGGTTTGGTATGCAACCTCTGGCTTTGTTGCTTTCCTTTCTTATTTATAAGCTTCCCCATGCACACAACTTGTGGGTCATGACATCTAATTTGGCATGATCTAACCTTCCAGATCCTTCTTTCCAAGCTTGCCACCTGTCTTGGTAACTGCCTCCAGGCTTCATATTGATTCGACCATGTTCGCTCGACCACCGTTGCTTTGTGGATGTCGTGGTATCGTTCGATCAATGCCATATGTATTATTGCAAAAACCCACTTTGGGTATCTTTATAGATCTTGTATACACCATGCAACTCCACAGAATTACGTACCTTTCTAATTAGCTCTCGTAAGAACTGGCAGAAATAGGGTACAACATTGTCCCCCACGTTAATTCGCCTTTGGGTAAAAGGTGAAAGCGACGTTTGACCCTTTATAAAGGCGGTCGTCCTTCTGGTTACGTGTCGACATTTCATTCAACACGCATGATCAAGACGATTCTGAATGACAGTCATGTTTTTTGTACAATGACTCCCTTTATGACGCGTGTGAAAGCATCTAACCATACGAGGAGTCATGATTACACGCTAATTAATGCGCACGATCTCAGCCAACATAAACACCATTTTAATACGTTTCAAATTTCTTATGCTTTCTTCTTAGCTTCTTCATCTTTGAAACCCTCTTTACTTGCTCATTCTTGCAATGGTTGCTTCCTTATCATCTGCCCCTTTAACTTTCCACTAAGATGAACTAGTAGATAAATTAGACGACTTTTCTGAAAAACTCATCGATGAGGTCATTTTTAAATTGTGAATTGAAGATAAGGTTTACTTCTGCCTCAGGTCATCTTTCTTCTCCAAAACTACCCCTGATGAAATCCGTCCATGGGATCATTTCTTTCCAAATTGTCTTGGCGAGAAAGTGCTAATTCAATCATTATCAGTCTTAGATACTTCCAACACTGTAAAAACTTCATGATCCTGGCCGAAACCCTTATTAGGATGGCATGATTGGTTTAATCATATCACTGCACAATATGAAGTTACTTGGAGAGAGATTAGCATCTACGAATGCATTAACTTATCATTATATGATTACAGATCAGATCCTCTTCTTCTTACTGCGGTGTCAACATTTTGGAATTTTTTGACCAATACTTTCTTCTTCGGATGTGGCCTTATGAGTCCAACAATTTTGAATATTTGTGGTGTCACCCACCTTCTACCTTCTAGTGAGGCAATTTTTCCAAGTTTTGCTCACAATGAAGAAAAATATTTCAGTAACAAGGTAAGCAAAGCCTATTCTCATTTCATGCTCTCGTATTATAAGTATGACAGTCGAGTTGTGGATCTGGCGTCATCTACTTTGTGTAAATGCCCTCCTATTACCAACGAGTACATCCAATTGGCCAACGCACTTGCACAGGGTAAAAAAATTAGCCCTTGCACCTGTTGTGCTCAGTCACCTATACCGAGGCATGTACGAATTAACAACCAAAGGTTTATTTCTCAGCGGAGGACCATCATAGCTTCCCCAAATGTGGCTCTACGAATACTTCTGACATTTTCTCATACGTCCTCCTCTTTCTGATATTTTTTATACCTCTTATGGTCATCACAACATCCATTTTCCTTAAGATGTCCACATATTCTCTATATATATGAACTCCCTTTTCTTTTCCCTCACCATCGATAAGCTCTATTGCTATTTTACTCCTTTTTACCTAAAAGAATTTGGTCCAGCCTAGTTTATAGGCGATTTTGAAGAAAATGATCAACAAATGGCCTCGCTGATGCTTAATGCTTGGAAAGTTACTTTATCTGCATGGATCTTCCTTATGGTGGCTCAGTAGAAACTAACAAGAATGCCAAGGCTAGAATCGAGAAATACTGTCCAAATTTTCTTGCTCGACAATTCGGCCTTGTCTAATGTATCCCTTGTCCATTCACCAACAAAAATTGCAACCAATCCCCTTACTCTCGGCCTATTATTGATCAGGTTAATCTCTACCACACTCTCCATTCTAATTTCTAGACAACCAATATTTCTTTCAAGCTTCCTAAATTTTCAAATTGTCCCCAATTGATGGACACTTTTTCTGAATGGTGGAAAGGCCAATACAAGAAATTGGTCACTAAATCCACCGAGCTTATCATCGCTCAAATCTACTCCTCGATAAACTTACGAGGAAAGAGGAAAGTAACATCCTAGTTGGCCATGATTTTCGGCCGATGGACAACTAGGTCAAAGAAAATATTGGCCGACACCACCAAAACAACAACTCAAGTGGCCGAGACCTCTCCTTGTAAATCAAAACGTCAAAAAGTTACATTCAAGGGCCCCTCTCTCAAAGAAACTCCAATCCAATCTTCTCCACCTGTTGCAGTTCCAACTGTTCCTACAAGGATCGCTAAACTTAGACATCCTCTAGGTCCAACTCCCAAACCTCCTACTCTCTCTATTGTTCGAGCTGATTTGATCAACCCGACATCAATTAGCCAGCCAACATTGACCAGCACACATGAGTGAGTCATGTCAAAGAAATCTGATACTTCTTCAGCCGAAGTTGTATACACTTTTGAAAAGTATTTCAAAACTAAGTATTGACTAGGATTCAATATTGAAGATTAGGCTTGGGAAATAGAGGAAGGCCTTAAGAGACATAAAGATGCTTATTATGATCAGTAGTGGAATAAATGGAAAGATAAGGAGAGATTAAATGACCTCACTCTTCCTTTTGATGATAAATATCTTACACCATATAGACCTAATCTGCCACCATTCCCAACTTCTACTCGACCTTTTGCAATGATTATCAAAAACCCTCAATCAGTGAGTAATTAATTCACCACCGTCACTGTCCGCTCAGATTTAGATGGATGCGACCTTCATTTTTGCCTGTTTACCTTCTTTTCATTATCTTTCCTTATGACATGACTCTTTTACTTGCATCACTCAGGAGTTGTTGGCCAAGGAAAAGCAAGTTGTTCCAGAACCAACACCTCAACCTCAATAAATCAAACAAGCTACTACAATTGATGAGGTAACAAAGCTCAATGCTATCAAATCCGAAGGAAATTTGAGTAGCGATATCTTCGTCTTACTCAAACCCTAGAAACAACGGTCGACGAGAAGAAACCTGCACAAACACTCCATTAACCTCGGTGCTCACCATTGTTCTTGATCAATGGGATGAGGAAGGAGAAGTGTTGAGCTCTGAATTATGCATATTATAACCCCAATTCATCACACATTATGCATGGTTTGATTGATAAAAGACTCATCTTATATATGTTTTTATGTTTGTAGGAATGAGAGAGGAACCTCATGAATTTAATGATAAAAGACCGTTCCTAACATACATTGAAGAACATTAGAAGATGAGCCAAGAGGTGAAGGAAATAAGCAAGGAAGAAATGAGATAAATAAATAAGAAACTTCAAGTCAAACAGCCTGTCCGATCGGTTAAATTTCCTCACAAACAGGTCATTTTCTTGTTGACCTTGCTAGACTGAGCCAGATAGGTCCGACCGGTTAGCCATGCACAGGATTTTAAAATTTTGTTAAGTTTGTTGCATGTTCAAGCTAGAGTGATCTGCTAGGGGGCCAAGACCGGTCGGCCACTGCCTGGACTACTCAAACACTTCGCAAAATCCAGAAGATTTTGAGGCGGTGGCACATTTTTTTTATATAAAAGGACACATCTATAATCGTCAAAAGACATCCTAGAAGAGTTCTACAATCACTGGAGGTGGAGAGGATCAACGTGGAGAGTTTACAACTCCTCCAATTAGGGTTTTTCTAGTTTTTCTATTCTTTTAGTAGTTTTTCTTATGTTTTCTAGTTCAATCATGACAATGATGGGCTAGAATATCTTAGCCAGGGCTAAGAGGTGAAGTTTGTAGTTAGTTTTGATGTTCAATTCATTTATTCAATTACTCTTTCTTTGATTTTGGATTTTCAAGTTCTAGTTTGAATAAAGCTGGCATTTTTAGATAATTTTTTAGAATTTGTGTAGTCCGGATACAAGTTACTTACAAATTTCTGAGAATAATTATATTGGTTTGATGAAATTTAAATTGTAGTAATCTTGGAGCATGTCATGATCTCTTGGTATGACTGTTACTTCGAAGGCTACAAGTTCATCTTCTCCGTGCTTCATTAGAACTAGAAATTCTAATTTACAGATTTGAGTTAGTTTATGTGTTTTAATGCAATATCCTCCAATTGGATGAGAGATAGGACTTCGATTCCAATTGTGTTTGTGCTTGATGAATGGATTATCATTGATCTACTACAAGTGGATCCTCGGTGCTCTATTTTTCCATTTAATTCTCAGATTTCCTTTACTATTTCTACTTAGTTTTAAATCTCCGATTTTCCTGAACTTTTGGATTCAAGTTATTAGAAAGTTAGAATTAGTTTATCCCTAATCCATGTAGATCGATCTCGATCTTACGATCGAGTTATTACTACTTCGCAACCTTGCACTTGGGGTGAGCGAACACGAAGCTGAAGAGAATGCCCAACCTCTAGTTGTCACTCCCTAGAGTTTTCGAAAGACATCATCCCCACGATCCACTTCTGTATCTTCTTAACATCCAACTCCAGCTTCGGGATCCCCCGTGTCTCCTAGTGTACTCATGCCTCGGCAGCATACGCTGATACTCAATGGCGAAGAAGAAGAAGAACCGCTTCGTCCGAGTACAATACGTGAGGTCACAACTTCTGGCCAAGCCGTAACGATAGAAATTTAGACGGCTGATGTTTCTACTCTTCTTCTAGAACCAATACCTGATCCAGCGCCGATGCAAGTTAATGGAACATTAGTGTCCTCTGCAACACTTGAAGTGTCACGCCTCAAACCCGGGGACCGGGCTCACTAAATTCCCGATCACCGACCTTAGTGCCAACAGCCTCCGTAGTACCCCATTCTCGGCTCCTAGCTCTCGTGTGCCAGGTTCCGATCCTGGGATCCTACCAGGAGGATTTTCAGGGTAATTTTTTTTTTTTTTTTTGTAAAAGAGCATAATCAAAACCATAAAACATCATCAAATATCCACTAATAAGTTGTTGAGTATAGTGCTGGAAAGGGAATACAAAATGTAGCAAAAGCAAAAAATAGCAGGTATATGAACCGCGCTCAACGCTGCTGATGTGCCTAGTACCTGTAGAGTAAACAAACGCGCATAAGCTTCCTAAGAAGCTCAATAGAGTGCGTGTGTGCTCTTGTGATGCATATGACAAGTATACAGATATCAGAGTAAGCAAAAGTAATAGAGGGCTAAGTTACCAAGTTCATGAATGCTATCAGCCATCCCAAGGCTATGTGATGCAAGGGCCTACATGGCCGAGTGTTACATGCTCGAGATGCAATGCAACCACGTCAATCCTCAACTAATCCACATATCAAAATAGTTCTCATCTGGGACATCACCGGGGTTTAGTATACTCTGATACTGGCCGCCGCACATCGCGCGCATAACCAAGCGAGTAGAAAAGACTTCACTATCTGCCTCGTCAGTGGTATGCCAATGCCCACCCGGCTCGCCGATAGCGGACCCATTTCATGACCTGGTCAGACTCGACCTAGCTCATAGCCCACTGCACCTGGGCGGATAAGGTCACACCCATTTCCAACCGACCTCAACACAGTGGGAGACGCAACCTACTGGTATTTGGCACTCGGGCGCTCGTGTTATCAACTCGGTCTCTGTTAGTGCACAAATCAGTGTATCGTTTTGTCAATTCTGTGACTATGTAAGTCAGTTGAGTTTTGTGAGCCCCGATGAAGATTGAAGACTCAAGACTTGAAGACTAAAGCAGCTTTCCGCACTCAAGTTCAAGCCAAATCAAGCTCGGAAGGTAAGTTGCATATAGACAGCCTATAGGATCCCAAAACACCCGTATTTATGGTATTTTAATCATTCCAATCTTAGCCATTTAATCCACGGTCTTAAGGTCAAAATGATCAGTCTTGGACCTTCATTAAGTAGGTGGCCAACTATGGAAATCAATAGGAAAATTTCCGTAGTGGGGCACACATATTCAGCTGGAAAACAGCTTGATTTTTGGGCTAGATAAGACCTGCAGACCGACCGGCCGGCCACTGGTCCTTAACAAGCAGTTGATAGGCAAAACATCATGCAGCCGACCGGTCTAAAGACCAGTCGGACAGTAGGTCGGATGGGCCATCGGACCGGCCGGCCGACCGGCCGGACATGGCAAAAATGGTCCAGATTGGAAAGTCCAAAAATTCATATTGGGCAGGTCTACCGACCGGCTGGACAACAGGTCGGCTGCCTAATCCGACTGGTCGGACAGCAGGTCGGATAAGCCAAAATCTGTCTAGCGAGTTTTACATTTATGGACCATTTACCCGACCCATCTGAGGGCAGGTCGGCCGACAGGTCGGAGCTCAAATCCGACCGGCCGGAGGGGGTCCCAGGCAGGTCGGAATATGACATTTTATGTCCGTTTGAGCTCATTTTTGGGCCTTTATAAAAGCATATCTTAAGGTCTTTTATGGTATCATTTGCACACCCATTAGAGCATTAAGAGAGGCATTTAGGACCTCATCTAAATCTCTTTTGCTCATCATAGTCTTGAGTTCATCCTTCAAACCTAGCCATTAATGGCACTACATTGAGTATTCAAAGCTCGGTTTGAACAATGAACTCAAGCATGGCATTCATGGCTGTCCCTATCATTGAATCTTCATCTTGAAGTCATTTATAGCCATTGAATAATCCGATTGATGGTTCCTTCATTATCCATTGCATTGTAATAGGCATATGGAACATCAATACCTTTTCCCACCTACCCGACACTAGTCTAGGAACATCATATACATTGGTAGCTGATCGTGGGACCTTGGAGAGGAGCTAAGGCATTCATGGAAGCTGAAGCTACTCATCAAAGGCATTGAATTGCGGCTTAATCGTCTAGGTGTGTCTAGTATTTGAGAGTCCATTTATTGAATCACTATTCCCTGGATTGGGAAACTTTAGCGGGAGTGTACGTGACCGTCCTTGGATTAGGATTGGTAAGAGTTTGAGATCCAAACTTGTCAAGTCCCTGGATTGGGCCATCGGCGGATGGTAAACATGGTCCTAGATCAAAGGATGTTAAGGTTGATGGTTAACCTGATTTAAAACCACGACTATAGTGAAATCTGGTGGTCTCATAGGTTGAGATCGTGAACCGGGAGCGGAGTAGGGAAACTGAACCACTATAAATCGCTGTGCATTGTGAGATTGAATGATTGCGATGTGTTGAATGGTTTAGTCAATCATGAATGCTAACTGTTTGATGAAATGTCTATGATAGTCTTTACTTACAAATTCATCATATAATTGCCTCGAATGTTATTGTGATAATCTTGGTTGATAAGATTGTCTTGATTAGTTTTAAATTGTAATTAAAAATTTAAAAAGTCCTATTCACCCCCCCTCTAGGACATAAGCATACCTTTAAGCTTATCTCACTAGCGGTAATACCGCAATTTCAATTGATATCAGAGTGGGTTCCTCTATAAGGGCTTAACGGCCTAGAGGTTGATCCTAGAGTGAGCTTGGAAATATGTCTATAGAAGACTCCACTTTCATCACCGAGCCATCGTTTTTCAACGGATTCAACTATCTATATTGGAAGGCTAGAATGAGAATATTTTTAATGTCACTAGATCCAGCTATATGTGACATAATTGAGAAAGGTTGGTCGGTCCCTATTGTTCAAACTAAAAGTAAGGGTACGACCACTTCCACTCCAAAAGATGAATCAAAATGGAGTAAAGACGAAAGGGCCAATTCTATGAGCAATCTTAAAGCCCTTGATGTAATCCATTATGCCCTCTCCCAAGAGGAACAAAATAGAATATCTACTTGTGAATCCACTAAGCAAGCTTGGGAGAAGTTGGAATCTATTTATGAACATTCTTGCACAACTAATTCATCCATGCCCATCCCTTTTACAGAAAGAGTTGTAAGTATCAATTTAAGGGAGAATATGAGTAATGATGAGATATCCTCTAGTAGTGAAGAGGAAAATAATGATGAGGATGACCAATTACAAGATGTCTATAATTAACTCTATTGTGAAAGTTTAAAAGTTATGAAAGAGCTCAATAAAGAAAAGATTGAAAAGCAAAAGTTGGAAATTGACCATGTCTCTCTAACTAAAGAAAAGGAAAATGTTCAAAATGAATTGAGAGAGGCATTAAAAAGAATTGAAGAGCTTGAGCTTGAACTTAAAACAGTTAAATATGAAAATTAAGCTCTAAAACTTGAGGTCAACCAACTTAAGAACTGCACCAATGAGAACAAGGACCAAGAAACCCAAAATGCATAAATAAGTAAATCTTATATTATGGGTAAAGATTTGGGAGAAAAATGGGGTTGCAAATATGTCAAGAAACCCCTTCTCTAGTATTTGTGGAGTTTGAGTCTTCTTCACTTAAGAGCAAACCCAAGTCGGCTCTCTTATGCCACTTTTGTGGAGAGGTGGGACACTTTAAATTTGAATGCCCAATTGCAAAACGACCACCATGCACCTCAGTCCGACCTCAAATAGTTAAATTAATTGTGACTGAAAGAGTGACTCAAGAAAAGAAGAGCCAACATGGGAAGGCTCCAAAAATTGTGAACAACTCAACCAAAGTTGAGAATGAGGAAAAATCTCGCAAGGTTAGCAAGAAAAGGAAAGTTTCATCCCCTTCTAAAAGATATGATTATGTGGGGGAGATGCTAAAGCAGGTTGCTCATTTGAACCAGAAAATTCAGAATATGGTTAAGGGCAAATAACAAAAGGTTTTTAGGAATCATATTAGCAATTCATATACCCAAAATTAATATTATGTGCCAACCAAGATGAGACAGCTAGTTGACATCTTTAGACCTTTGGATTTTAGCAAATCCATAGGTGGCTTTGTATGCTAGTCGGGTAGTTAGCTATATGTGCATATTGGTAAATTTGAGGACTAAGCCTCATTTTCTTTTGATTAGTCTAACTCTTGTGTATCATGCTCAGATCATTTTGATTATTGAACTAATTGCTTTTGGATTAGCTTGGATTCATTGTGTGCTTTGCTAATCCCTATTGTGGTCAATTTTGCTCAATAGTTAAAATTCATTTGTGACCATATATATGTTGCATGCTTCATTTGTAGTATGTGACATTCTCGGCTAAGTTCGTGTATCTTGAATTGATTGAATATCATTTAGAGCTTAATTGTTTAATCTTGCTAAGAAAATTTTGTTAATTGTGCTTTATAAGTAAACTTGAGGAAATCTAACCTCTTTAAACATTTTCTATCTATCGAACTTATCTTTGTATGCATAATTAGCAGAACTAATCTTGAGTTTTTTAGCTAGCCATCTCATATGCTATTATTTGTGTATCTTTATGTCTGAGATGATGTGGTTTGATGAATTTATTGTGGCATGTGTAATTATATGAAAATCCTTTAATTAAACATCTTTGCCACATTTAGATGGTTATGGTCATGCTTCCTCCTCATGCTCTATTATAACATATTGGGAGTGATCTGGTAGAAGAATGGGATAACTAGATTCTAAATCCCGTGGTGATAAAGAGCGAGAAATCATGCAAACCTTGACAATCTCTAACACCCTTTTCTCCCTACATCTATATATTTAGGAGAAAGCATTTGACCATAACACCTTGAGTATTAAAGAAACATACTCCAATTATGAAGACAGAGATTATTGCTAAGTGGGTCATGTAGGGCAAATAATCCCATAGCCTTATGCCAGCCCCATGGATTTGATATATTTGGTATATCATGGAAATTCATTGGTAGCTGTGCATTGGGGATTGGCTAACAAATTATCGATTTTGTAGGTTCTTAGCCTTTAGATAAACATGGTTTAACATTTTATAGTAAAATATGAGGTTCTTAGCCTCATCATTTATGAGCATAATAGGAAAATCTAGATACAAGATCCACTATCTCAGTTTGCCTTCAAACTGTAGTCATCTTAGGCATCAAAATCTCATAAAATCATATGGTTGCCTTAAAATTTTTTACGTGTAATACTCATGAACATTTGGCCATTTCGAAATTGCTTAATTAGGTCTTAAACACATCTCATTTGAGAACACGAAAGTGGACTCATCCTTGCGGATCCGAAAATCTGCTCAAAATGAGCATATTTGTTGAGGTCTGGCCGGCCGGTGACCACTGTCCAACCGGTCGGCAGCTGTCCAGCAGGTACCCCAGTGTTATAAAAAATAGAAGGGGGGAGGAAGTTTAAAACTTCTGAGGTCCGAACGGCCGGTGCCGACGTCCGACCGGCCGGCGCGCGTCCAGCGTGTGATGCCTGACCCCATTTTAAAATGGTCGGACCACTTCATTTCTGCTATATTTCATTTCTTTTCTTTCCCTCTTCTCTCCAAAGGTCTCTCCAGCCCCCTCTAGGTATCCTAGGTCTCCTTTCAAGGATTGAAGCTCCCAAGAGTGTGCATTCCTCTTCCAAACCTATTTTTCCTTGTCATCTTCTCCGGTAAGGGTTTCTATTTAAGTATTCATTGTTGCATCCTTTTCTTTTGAAACCTAGGGAAGGTTTGTGTGTATCATTGGCTGCTATCATGTCCTCTCATGGTGGGAGAGATGAGCCCCCTCCTCGGCATGAACGCCGCTCCAGGAAACATCATGATGAGGGGCCCTCCCAACTCAAATCCAAGAAAACCGCTTCCAAGGGAAAATGGGCAGCTTCAACCTCCAAATCCCCCTCTAAATGCCGAGGTCCTGACACATCTCATCTTGCCAATTGGGCTAAATTCGCTGACCGAGATGTGATTTGTGAGAGATCAGCCTCTACTGTGGACTTAGAACCCTACAATGTTGTAGGCTTATTGAGAGCAATAGATTGGGAGTCGGTGTTGCATATGGGGGGACCTGTGCAAAGAATTATTGTTCGTAAATTTTATGCCTGTTGTCAAGACGTCATTGAAAATTCCGTGTCCTTCACTGTCCATTACAACAACACTGTATGGACTTTCGGTCTCGAATCCATAGCTCAGGCTCTTCATGTTCCCATTCTTCATCCATGTGATCTTCCTGATATTGCCGAGGAGGCTCCACCTATGCTTGATATGATTAGTGCTCTTTGTGACGGGGAGATCCCTAGGGAGGTTAGCGGTTGTGCTCTTCGGTCTTCATATATGTCGTGGGACTTTCGGATTCTCCACAACTTATTCTTCAAGAACGTTTATGCCCGTAAGAGTAACAATGTTGATTTAACTAAGACCATGGTGACCATTCTGTATCGAGTCGGTCAGGGTGAGAAGATGTGTCTCCCCTCTATGATCATGAGCACCATTCATTCCATCATTTTGGGGACTGACGGTCAGTCAGCAGGCCTTCCATTTGGGTGCCTCATAGGAAAATTTGCTAGCTCTATACGCCTTGTAGATCCAACCGAAAAACTTGTCAGGCCTATCCTCCTCAACAAATCCATTATCGCCAGGATGGAGATCACTCAAGCAGAGCTTTAACGAAGAAGGGATCAACAGCAGCAGAGGCAGCAGCAGGAGGTCCCACAGCATACTGAGTATGAGTCTGATTCTGCTCTACGATCATCTGAGGATCCTCGTCAGCATCCAGGGCATTTCAGCACTCCAGTTCGCGCATTTTCACGTCGTGGCACATCTTCGCCCTTTGATCATTCATCCTCATCTGCAGTTCCTCCTGCGTGGTTCTTTGAGATTCGCCAGCATCAGGAGTGTCTATTTCAGAGACTTGATCGGATCGAGCAGAGGATGGATCAGACCAAGTCTCAGCTATTTCAGGGACAGGCCACTCTACTCGTGCAGCATGAGGCTATTATGGCTCGCCTTGCCTAGATTGACAGGCGTTTGGAGGCTTGGGAACGAGCTACTCGTGGCGATGAACCGCCACCAGATCTGGGCGACGGGACTGATTTCTAGCATCATTATTTGTTGTATCATGTGTCTTGGTCAGGAGTATCTTTTTGGGTGACCAAGACACTTGTCGCTTGTCATGTTTTGTATTTATACATTTTAGATGACTGTTAGACCATTTGATGTTTGAGCTTTCCAGTTATATCTAGTTATGGCATCACTTGTTTGGATTTTCATCTTTCTTGAGCTTCACAGTTATATCTCTTTATGTCATCACATGTCTTTCTCTTGAGCTATATTGATATATCCTTTTGAGATAGTGATCTTTTACTCGATACATATTTGTGCTTTTAAGTTATATTCGCTTTGAGTCTTGCGCCTTATTGACTATTCATTGAGTGAGACTAGCCGATTGGGCTATATACACCATTGACTCATGTTATTAGTCCATACCGGTTGGACTATCATCTGTGTCTATCTCTAAAAATCATGTAAGAATGCGCCTTTTATATGAAAATCTAATTTTTTGGAGGATGGATGATTCGGACAACATGCCCAATTCGAGTCTATTAGTGCAATATTGATGAGTCTATTGCATTTTCTTGGTATATTGATAGGGGGAGGTTGGATGGTTTGGGCATCAAGTCCTTATGACTCATTATTCTGTTCAATATAGCTTATTGTGTTTCATTGTCTTGATATGCATACCATGAGGGGTGGTTGGTTGATTGGGTGAAATGCCCTTTGTGCTTATATTGTTTAATGTATATCACGATGTTTTATGTCACTT
Organism: Liriodendron chinense; assembly: GCA_003013855.2. Taxonomy (NCBI): domain Eukaryota; kingdom Viridiplantae; phylum Streptophyta; class Magnoliopsida; order Magnoliales; family Magnoliaceae; genus Liriodendron; species Liriodendron chinense. Next base: position 89,098 of record PVNU02001972.1, on the reverse strand, counting down.
CTTTTCTCCTATGTTGTTTATGAACTATCTCTTCCCATATATTGTAGGATTGACATATTTTCTATGCTTTATTGTTACTTGTTCATGGTTTAGTGTCACTGCTCTTATAGGCATATTCTTTTGCGGGCTAACCTTTGTCAATCATTAACAAAAAGGGGGAGAACTATATCCCACCAAGAAGCCGATTTATATAGTTTTGCAGGCTTTCTTAGGTGCAGGCGTTGAGGGGGAGAAATCGAAGTCATTTCAAGTCTGTTCATGTCACCTTGTAAAGATTAAATTGTAAATTATGTTCAGACATGTAATTGGGTGTATAAGGATTTCTTGGTTTTGGGATATTCATGATATGGAGATCATGAACGGTCTTAGGTTGTGTTTTGGCATGTAATTGACAAAGGGGGAGATTGTTAGTGCACAAATCAGTGCATTGTTTTGTCAATTCCGTGACTATGTAAGTCAGTTGAGTTTTGTGAGCCCCGGATGAAGATTGAAGACTCAAGACTTGAAGACCAGAGCAATTTTCCGTACTCAAGTTCAAGCCAAATCAAACTCGGAAGGTAAGTTGCATATAGACAGCCTATAGGATCCCAAAACACCCGTATTTATGGCATTTTAATCATTCCAATCTTAGCCATTTAATCCACGGTCTTAAGGTCAAAATGATCAGTCTTGGACCTTCATTAAGTAGGTGGCCAACTATGAAAATCAATAGGAAAATCTCCGTAATGGGGTACACATATTCAGCTGGAAAATAGCTTAACTTTTGGGCTAGATAAGACTTGCCGACCGGCCGGCCACTGGTCCTTAACAAGCAGTTGATAGGCAAAACATCATGCAGCCGACCGGTCTAAAGACTAGTCGGACAGCAGGTCGGATGGGCCATCCAACCGGCCGGCCGACCGGCCGGACATGAAAAAAATGGTCCAGATTGGAAAGTCAAAAAATTCATATTGGGCAGGTCTACCGACCGGCCGGACAGCAGGTCGGCTGCCCAATCCGACCGGCCGGACAGTAGGTCGGATAAGCCAAAATCTGTCCAGCAAGTTTTACGTTTATGGACCATTTACCCGACCCATATGAGGGCAGGTCGGAGCTCAAATCCGACCGGCCGGAGGGGGTCCCAGGCAAGTCGGAATATGACCGTTTTATGTCCGTTTGAGCTCGTTTTTGGGCCTTTATAAAAGCATATCTTAAGGTCTTTTATGGTATCATTTGCACACCCATTAGGGCATTAAGAGAGGCATTTAGGACCTTCATGTAAATCTCTTTTGCTCATCATAGTCTTGAGTTCATCCTTCAAACCTAGCCATTAATGGCACTACATTGAGTATTCAAAGCTCGGTTTGAACAATGAACTCAAGCATGGCATTCATGGCTGTCCCTATCATTGAATCTTCCTCTTGAAGTCATTTATAGCCATTGAATAATCCGATTGATGGTTCCTTCATTATCCATTGCATTGTAATAGGCATATGGAACATCAATACCTTTTCCCACCTACCCGGCACTAGTCTAGGAACATCATATGCATTGGTAGCTGATCGTGGGAGCTTGGAGAGGAGCTAAGGCATTCGTAGAAGCTGAAGCTACGCATCAAAGGCATTGAATCGGGGCTTAATTGTCTAGGTATGTCTAGTATTTGAGAGTCCATTTATTGAATCACTATTCCCTGGATTGAGAAACTCTGGTGGGAGTGTACGTGACCATCCTTGGATTAATATTGGTGAGAGTTTGAGATCCAAACTCGTCAAATCCCTGGATTGGACCATCGGTGGATGGTAAACGTGGTCCTAGATCAAAGGATGTTAAGGTTAATGGTTAACCTGATTTAAAACCACGACTATAGTGAAATCTGGTGGTCTCATAGGTTGAGATCGTGAACCGGGAGTGGAGTAAGGAAACCGAACCACTATAAATCGCTATGCATTGTGAGATTGAATGATTGCTATGTGTTGAATGGTTTAGTCAATCATGAATGCTAACTGTTTGATGAAATGTCTATGATAGTCTTTACTTACAAATTCATCATATAATTGCCTTGAATGTTATTGTGATAATCTTGGTTGATAAGATTGTCTTGATTAGTTTTAAATTGTAATTGAAAATTTAAAAAGTCCTATTCACCCCCCCTCTAGGACATAAGCATACCTTCAAGCTTATCTCACTAGCGGTAAAACCACAATTTCAGTCTCGACGTTGGAGCATCCTACTGGTACCACAGGGTTTAGGGACTGTCACCCAAGGACATCCATAACGCTCATTGTTCGCTTCCCCAAGTGTAGGGTTGCGATGTAGTAATAAACTCGGTAAGACCGAGGTCGATCCACAGGGAAGGAAGTAAACAATTCCAACTATCCTAATAACTAGAATCTAAAGAGGTTTGTGAAATTGGTTTTGAACATAAAATAGAAAATCTGATAATGAAAAGATAACTAGAGCATCAATGATCCACTTATAGCTCTTCTTAGATGCATAATTCGCTATGGTTTCTTATTTTCTCAACTAGAATCGACATTCCTGTCTATCTAGTCGGATGATAGAGCTGTTAAACCAAACAATCTGTCATATGTAAGTTCTATGCATAAGATTCACTTAATGTAGGCTGAGCTGAGCATGCTCAATTGCATAGGTCATTCCCCTTTCCTATAAGTCTAGTTTACAATCATAATCATCCTCAAGTCCTCTCACAAGACAAGGCTAGATCAGGATTTGAACTAGATTCAAATCACATGCACAATCCATACATATTCAGAAAAATAGAAAAATAGAACTTTGGTAGGAAGTCTCTTTATGAAGAGCTTAGTACTAGAGCGCACTCCGATTCCTCGAATCATACAGGTCTAGACCGTTGCAAACGAATTAAGAAGCTAAGTAATTCATCCAAACATCCATGAGTCATCACAAGACTAAGAAAAATTACTTAAAAACTTGTATAAACTTCAAACCTTAGTTCATAATCATGAATTCCAAACTAAAAACCAATAAAACGAATTAAACAATCTAAGAAAACTATAAGGTTCACCTCTTAGATCTAGCTAAGAGATTAGCTAATAAAAAGCATATTAAAAACTAGAACTAGAACTAAGAAAAGGAAGAAAAACTAGCTGGAGGAGGCTAGGAAGCCTCCTATGACTTGAACTCCTTGCTCCCCATGTCCTTGGTTGCCCTGGAATAGAAGAGAGCACCTCCTTTTATAGTGCAGCACTAGTACAGCAACATAGCAGAATTTGTTTCGCTTGGTACGGCTTAACCAATGGTCGGATTGCCTTCAAATTTGATTTGTAGCTTCCTTGTAATGTGATCTTCCTCATAGATGATTTAGATTTCCAAGATTATCCTCTGAATGGTCCCACCAATCACATCACCGACCGCCTCTCAAAATCGCGCACTTCGGGTACCTTCAGAACCAGTCATCTTGCTTTCAACGCTCCTGAGTGTACAGAGGTCGGATTGATCTCAAATTTTGAACATGAGTAGAAAACTTCCTCCTCTACATTATAGACGGATTAGATTGTCCAAAACGATCTCAAAATGTGGTCAGAAAATTAGAACAATTAGGGCTTTTATAAACTCTGCGCAGTTGGAGCTTTCTGGATGGTCCATCTTTCTTCAACCGGTACGATCAAACCACACACCCTTTTGATCTGAAACTTTTGTGGTTATTCATATATGGATGTGGTCTAAAAGATGGTCAAATTAGATTTTTCATATCCTCAATGATGGGCCATCTGGACCGGCCCAGAGTGGAATAGCGAAATCTGGAACTTTCTGGACAGTTCGTATTGTTTTGGTCACCACGATCAATCCGTAACTCCGATCGATACGAAACCACTTGGGTTAGTTCGGTGTCGAGTTCCTCTTCGACATGGATGTGTTGGATTTCCAAATATCATCAAGATCGGCCCAGAAAACTGGTCCAAAAAATCAGGTGCGGGAATACATTGCTGTTTTAGAATCTGGAATCTGAAACTTGCATGGCCGACCGGTCACGACCGGTCAGGCCCTCTTTGGCATTACTCCAGCAAGCATGGCCGACCGGTCAAGACCGGTCGGGCTTCCTTGGCCGACCGGTCAAGACCGGTCGGTCTCTTTTTCTTCTTATTTTCTTCCTTTCTTTCTTCTATTTTCTTCTTTCTTTGCTTCTTTCTTTGCTTCCTTCTTCCTTCAGCCCTCCTTGGGTCTTCATCCAAGGTTCTAAATCAGCTCTTTTGGTCATCAATTGGGCAAAGTAACTCTCATTCCTACAACCACAAAACATGTATTTGATTAGTCTTTAAATTATGAAAACCATGCATAATGAGTGATGAATTGGGGTTAAAATATGCACAATTAAGAGCTCAACACTCATGTACTAGAACAAGTTTTCGGTGTCCATTACTGCTAACCACGATGTGACTATGGTGGCCACCACCCTGATGCTGCTAGGGTGTGAAAGCGATCGTGACATACATAATGCGAAATGCATGAGTCACACAATCCAAGTCATCACCAAACTTACGCATACTACGCAATCATGTGGGGCGACCCTGTCTCACACGGGTCCCCTAAGTATAACAAGCCAACAAGCATATGCTATAATTAATCGTGATCCATAACAGGCATACAAATGATGCGTATGGGCATATGAATGAGCATGGTATTCATAATACTAAGCATATTATTAGTGTGAAGTATCAAGCTAAGCATACTAGCATGTTACCAAACATATCATGTAATGTTAGCCTTAAATGGCCCAATATATATACAGAGAGTGGGACCCGGACTGTGGGCCCCATTGGAAATGTAAAGGTCTTCGTGGCATAGCCCACTTGAGACCACATCGGCCCCATACTTGGGCCTGCACATACCAAATCGGCTGACAAAATAGGTGTACAGCATGGATAAAACATATATATCAAAGAAAGGACCATGGTGGGCCCCGCCCACTGGTCAGATAACAAATATACATCATCGGTCTTAGGAAGTTTCAGTGATGGGTATTCAATCACCACCATTTTCTAAATGAAGTCCACTCAAATTGGGCCCCACGCATCGGTCAAACGGTTGGCATGCTACACAATGCATCCATCAAGGTGGAACCCAAAGATGGGCCCACAACCTTTAGTTGGATGAAAATAAGCACTAAAGTGGCCCAAGGAAGTTCTCAATGGTGGGCATCAAAGACCACTGTTCCCTGCGGGTGTAGTCCATCTGACGTTTGGATCTGCCTCATTGTTGGGGCCATGTCCTAAAATAATCTAGGGAAACAGATGGGCAACGTGGATAAGACAGATACATCATGATGGGACCCACAAGGTGGGCCACCTATTGGGCTGCGTGGTATCTAACTGGGTCCTAGGAAGTTTTAATCAAGCAGATATTTATGTTTTCTCCTTCATCCAGACCTATGTGATCTTATGAACAGGTTGGATGACAAATAAACATCACTGTAGGGCTTGGGAAGGTTTCAACGGTGGAAATCATTATTCCCACTGTTTCCCGTGGCATGGTCCACTTGACATTTGGATATGCTTAAATTTTGGACTCAGCCACTAAAATGAGCTGGAAAAACATATGGACGGAAGAGATAAAGCACGTACATTCTAGGTGGGTCCCACGAGTGGGCCACCTGCTGGGCAGCCCATGGCGCTGGTTGCTCCCAGCGTCCCCTTTTTATTTTTATTTACTTTTTTTTCTCATCAAGTGGGGCCCACAGAAGCTTTCGATCAAGCTGATATTTTTATTTTCCCTTCTTCACACGTGTGCGCGCTTATGACCAGGTTGGATCTCAAATAAACATCATGGTGGGCCGTAGGAAGGTTTCAACGGTAGGGTCACTGTCCCCACTGTTTCCTATGTTGAGGCCCTCTTGAGATTTGGATCTGTCTCATTCTTGAGATCATACCCTAAACTGATCTCCCCAAATGGATGGACGGTGTGGATATAACACATATAACACGGTGGGGCCCATGGAAGTTGGTGAGGTCACGTCAGTAGCGAGATAGCTACTCAACCTGTTCGCCGCTTACTCCCAGCGTCAGAGACACTGGGAGCCTTATTATATATATTTTTTTCTTCTTCTTTTGTTTTCTTGTTTTTCTCTGGTTTTCATCGAGTGGGACCCACATGAGGATGATCTGTTGAGCTCTTAATTGTGCATATTCTAACCCCAATTCATCACTCATAATGCATGGTTTTCATGATTTAAAGACTAATCTAATGCATGATTTCGTGATTGTAGAAATGAGAGGGACCCCGCCCAATTGAAGACTAAAAAGACTTCTTTAAGAGCCTTGGATGAAGACCCAAGATGGGCCGAAGAAAGAAGAAAGCTCAGAGAAGAAAGAAAGAAGGAAATGAAGAAGAATAGGGCCAAGACTGGTCCAGATTGGTCGGCCAGGAGGGCCACGACCGGTCTAGACCAGTCGGCCACCTCCTCCCAGTCCTCTGGATCAAAGATGCATAGGGCCGACCGGTCTAGACCGGTCGGCTAAGGCCTGCCCATCCTCCAGCAAGCTCCCTGGACTGTTACAGATCAAGTCCGACCGGTCGTGACCGATCGGCCAACAGGCCCTGTGCACGCTGGACTGTCACTAAACAGGCTAGATCGGTCGTGACCAGTCGGCCAGCCTAGTCCGACCGGTCCAGACCGGTCGGCCATGCGTTCAAACAGCGGACTTTTCTATTCTGTTCCATATTTCTCTGTCCACTGCGTAACCTTACGCAAAATCTGAAAGATTCCGACGCTGCGAAGCTTCCCCACTATAAAAGGACATCTAGGGGCTCTTCCTAGGGCATCAAAAAATGGATTAAGCACGGTGGGAGACGGCGGAAGTGGATTTCGGAGTTCCACAACTCCTCCTACTTTGTTTGCTATTTTTATGTTTTCTTTAGTTTGTTTCATGTTTCCTTGGATCATGAACGGCTAAACCTCTTAGACGTAGACCACTCTCAAAGATGTCCAACGTCTGGTTGGTTGTATTACATCATTGAACAGGTTTATTTTACGTGCCTCTGATAAGTGCCTACCTTTCTTTAAGCTCCTTCGAGCTACCACCAAAGCCGACTGGGCATGGACCCCGCAGTGTGAGAAAGCATTTCAACAACTGAAGCAATATATGAGTGCACCCCCCATTTTATCGAAACCTGTTGCACACGAGCAACTTCTTCTTTATTTATCTGTGTCTTCTACGGCCGTTAGTGTCACACTAATAAGAGAAGATTTCGGGGTACAAAGGCCCGTTTATTATATTAGTCGAGCAATGGTTGATGCTGAAACTCGATATTCTGATATGGAGAAATTAGCCCTCGTCTTAGTTACGGTCGCTCGAAAACTGCGACTCTATTTCCAAGCCCACGCTATATTGGTGCCAACAAATCATCCGTTAAGACAGGTCCTTCAAAAACCTGAAGTTTCGGGGTGATTAACCAAATGGGCGATTGAGATCAGCGAGCATGATATTTCGTTCTGCCCAAGAACCGCCATTAAGGGTCAGGCTGTGGCCGATTTCATTTCCGAATTCACATATTCCTCCTCCAATGATAACTCCACGACCAGCGACCAGACCCCCTGGTCTCTCTTTGTGGATGGGTCTTCACGGGCCACCGGTAGCGAAGCGGGCTTAATTTTAATTGCTCCTGACGGGTCGCGTTTTCAATATGCTTTACGATTTGACACGCACGTCTCAAACAATGAAGCAGAATATGGGGCTTTGATTGTTGGCCTCGAACTAGCAAACGTTCTCTTAATTCAGAGTTTAATTATTCATAGTGATTCTCAGTTCATAGTCAATCAAGTACTCGGCGAATTCGAGGCGAAAGAAGAACGAATGACTTTATACAAATCTTGAGTGCTCATCTTGCTCGCAAAGCTGAAGAAATATGAAATAATTCACATCCCATGCGAGGAAAACAATCTTGCAGATTCTTTGGCAAAGCTAGCCTCCTTACCAGAATCTGAATTACTGCAATCTATTCCCATCGAGCATCTTCATGCTCCAAGTATCAGCCAAACAACCTCCAAGCAAGTGGTCACGGTATGTTCCTCTCCATGTTGGATGGACCCCATCATCCTTTATCTCAGAGATGGACAACTCCCTGATGATAAAAAAATCTGCACGGTAAATCCGTCATCGCGCTGCCAGGTATACCTTACAAAACGGAACGCTATTACGTAAGAGTTTTACTTTACCATATTTAAGGTGTCTTCATCCAGAAGAGGTGCATCGCGTTCTTGATGAAATACACCAGGGGGCATGTGGTAACCATCCTAAGGGACGCTCTTTAACATATAAAGCAATGAGGCAAGGGTATTACTGGCCCACTATGAAGGCGGACACAATCGAATTTTCAAAAAGATGTGACAAGTGCTAGCGATATTTTTCTATACCTCATGTACCGTCCGAGCAAATGACGCCAATGGATGGCCCTTGGCTCTTCGCCCAATGGGGAGTCGATATCATCGGGCCCTTGCCCACCGGGAAAGGTCAGAACAGATTCGCAATCGTAGGAGTCGATTATTTCACCAAATGGGTCGAGGCAGAACCATTGACTAGAATCACTGAAAAACAGACCTATAATCACCGACAACGGAAAGCAATTCGACAATGCCGCGTTCTCAGAATTTTGTGAAAAATGGAAGATACGAAGTGTTCGCACCTCCCCGTATCATCCTCAGGCTAATGGGCAGGTTGAAGCAGTGAATAAGATCATCAAACATCATTTAAAGACCAAGCTCGGTGAATGCAAAGTCATGTGGCCAGAACTCCTACCGGAGGTCTTATGGGCCTATAGAACTACGACTCGTACGTCAACCGAAGAAACTCCTTTCTCATTAGCTTTCGGCACGACGCAGTGGTCCCAGTCGAAGTCCAAGTACCTTCGTATCGGATCGAGCAGTATGACCCCACCAGTAATCAGGAAGGTCTGAGGCTTCATCTCGACCTCTTGAAAGAACAAAGGGACGCATCCCAACTTCAAGCAGCAGCTTATCAACAGCGTATTACTCGTTATCGTAACGCCAAAGTCCGACCTAGAGCTTTTCAGCTCGGCGATTTGGTCCTTAGACAGAATCTCAGAATTCCTACTCGCTCGTTGGATCCAAACTGGGAAGGCCCCTACCGAGTTGTCGAAACTGTGCGACCAGGCACATATTATCTCGAAGATATGCAGGGAAGGCCTTTACGTCGCCCTTGGCACGTAGAGCACCTACTCAGATATTTCCCTTAAACCTGATGTAAACCCAAACGACTTTCAAATAAAGATGAATTTTCCTTTTGGTCGTTACTCTATTAGTTGGACCCGAATAGCCTTGAAGGGAATATACTCATTCCATTGACCAAAACCTCTGCTTTCAGCAAAGTCAAAGCCTCAATCGATAGACTAGTCTATCTCAACGCGGACATGGTCATCATGGCCCCCAGATTGAGCCTAACTCATTCTTTCATGAGTTAAGTATGCAGGCATTCAACATGCGATCAACAAAGAAAGAAAAATGAGAGAAGCTACATAGCATCAACAAGATTTCCATTTCATTTGACTAAAACAGTCGAATCCTTTACAAAGGAGGAAAGATACACTTATATTCAAAGAGAAAAAGAGGAGAAGGGGGGCAACTCATAGATCGGTCATTCCTTGTCTAGTGGAGGCTCTCGACTTTTTGCCTCAGGGCCCGCCTCGGGAGCATGTGCAGCTTCTGTAGCCCTTGTGACCTCATTCTCGGCTGCAGCTCGCTCTCTAGCTGTGACCTCGAAGGCCATTCTCCCGAACTCCTCGACGTTGAATGAGGGAGCAATTTGTTGCATAACCCTGACCGCAAAGTCGCGACTAGCGATATACGCCTCATAACGCTCCTCGTCGTAGAGTTGAGAGGTTCGGAACTCCAGAACCGTACAAGGACCTTCTTCAGATATCATCTTGATCAGGGCTACTCTTTTCTCCTCCCAGTGAATGGAATCGTCCTTCAGCTGACCGAGAGTCTTCTCAGCATCTTCAAGCCGAGTCCGACATTCCTTGAGCCGCTCCTCGAGGGATCTTATCCTGACGAAAGATCTCCTTCTCCTTCTCGCTCTTGGTATGAACTTCTTGAAGCCTCACGAAATTAAGGTCCAATGACTGATAATGATCAGTCAGAGCTTGAACCTTGGTGATGAGGATTTGCTTCTCCTCATTTATCTTCGCGATTTGGGCTTCCTGAGATTTTATTATACGGTCCCTTCCCTGGATCTCGCCCTCCATCGCCTTCTTCTTCTTCTCTCCATCATCGACGATGCGACAGGCAGCATCGATGTCACGCCTTATTCGCAGCGGAGGTCCAGACTCTGCTTGAAAAGAAAGAAAAATCAGAGGCAGTCTATCAGATGAATGTTGAGCTCTTAATTGTGCATATTCTAACCCCAATTCGCCACTCATTATGCATGGTTTTCACGATTTAAAGACTAATCTAAGGCATGTTTTGTTATTGTAGGAATGAGAACGGACTTCACTCAATTGAAGACGAAAGGGGTCCATTTAGAACCATTGAATGAAGATCGAATGAGGACCAGAGGAAGAAGGAAGCAAGGAAAGAAGAAAAGAAGAAAGAAATGAAGAAAAGAGGCCAAGACCGGTCGGCCATCTCCCTTTGATCCTCTAAACTCGCTGGACGCAGGACAAACACAGTGACCGGTCGACCAACAGGTCTGAGGGTCCCTTATGCACGCTAGACTGATGAGGAAAGCAGTCCGACCGGTCGTGACCGGTCGGCCAGCCACTCAGACCGGTCGTGCGACCGGTCGGCCATGCGTAAGCTGCGGACTTTCTGTTTCTGGCACCGAAAATCTCTGCGCATTGCGTAAGCTTACTCAGATTCTGGAATATTCTAACGTTGCGGAGCCTTCCCACTATAAAAGGACACCTAGGGATCGTTCCTAGGGGATTGAAGAAGAGTTAGACCAAGGTGGGAGGCGACGGAAGTGGATTTTGGAGTTCCACAACTCCTTCTAGCTTGTTTTGCTATTTTTATGTTTTTTCTAGTTGTTTCATGTTTCCTTGGATCATGAGCAGCTAAACCTCTTAGCTAGGGCTAAGAGGTGAAGCTTGTAGTGGATCTAAGATGTTTCAATTCATTTTTAGTTGGTTTTTAAGTTGGATTTCATGATTATGAACAATGGTTTGAAGTTTATACAAGTTCTAAGTAAGTTTTTCTTATTCTTATGATGACTCATGGATGTTTGGGAGAATTACTTAAGTTCTTAATGGCTGAATGTTAGTCTAGACTTGTATGATCCGAGGAATTGGAGTACGCTCTAGTACTATGATCTTCATGTGAGAACTTCCTACCAAAGTTCTACTTTTCTGGTTTTTGAATTATGTATGGGACTGTGCATGTGATTTGATTCAAGTTCAAATCATGATCTAGCTTTGTCTGGTGACAGGACTTAATGATGATCATGATCATGAACTTAGTTTATTGGAATTGGGACTGACGTATGCAATTGAGCATGCTCATCCTAGCTTGGATTGAGTGAATCATATACATTGGCCTTACATATGACAGATTGTTTGGTTTAATAGCTCTATCATCCGGCTAGATAGATCTTAATTTCGATTCTAGTTGAGAGAATGAGAAACCACAGCGAATTGAGCATCAAGGATTGCTACAAGTGGATCCTTGAACCCCTAGTGCCTTTTTATAATTGTTTACCTTCAATTTAGTTCAAAGTTGTTACTTATATCAATCTCATACAAAATCCGATTGTTAGCTTTTTAATAGAAATTGTTGGATGTGTTTGTGAATTCATACATAAGTCCCTGTGGATCGACCTCGGTCTTACCGAGTTTATTACTACATCACAACCCTACACTTGGGGAGTGAACAATGAACTACTCAAAGAAGAAAGAAAGATGGAGAAAAGGTTGTCACCTGAACTAATCTCACTCCAATGTCGGTGGAGAGAGCCTCTAGACTTGGTTCAGGGAGACCCCCAAAGGAGTTGGGGGCAATGTTTTTGAATATAAACCTGCATATTGGATGTAAGTGTGGTGGGATGACGTAAACTCCCGACCCTGAAGGTTGGGCTACGACCATCTCGCAAGAGCCTGCCTCGCGAGCATTCGCGGGCCCCAAGGCAGGTGTGGCTGATTCGCAAGCAGCATTAGGCTCACATGACACCTCTCTCAAAGGAAGACTTGGCTCCGTACGATCGTCTTTTAGCGAGTTATCGATGACCTCGATTATTGGCTGACCACGGGAGCCAGCCGGAGGGGTCGCAGTAGTAGGAGGGGTCGTAGCAACATCCTCTAGAGGAACATTACGTGGTTGTGAGCCACGAGCAGGCCCCTCTGGTTGAGCAGGCGCAGTTGAAGGACCAGCCACTGACTTCTTTTGCCTCTTTGAAGCCGTGCCCTTCAAACAGGGAAGCACCCCCAGCGCACCCCTTTTGTCTCCGGGGTTCACTATCTCTTCTTGGGAGATTAGACCCGCGGCAGAAAGGCAGTGAGTGTCCAAGGCAGCGTTAATGTTGTGGGTAGCTATTGAGAGCTTGAAGACCTTAATGAGCTTCTCGTTGAGCCCTCCTCGCAAGTTCAGCCTAGCCCCAATCGGAATACCTGGGAGAAGAAGAGGAAGGAAAGTTACTTGAAGCGACGGAAGGCTTAATTTTCTCTGGGCAAAGGGGTAAGGAATCAACCCACCTTCGCCGAAGAAGCGGTTAACATTATGGCCCTTGGGGTCGGAGCCCACATCAGACTCCCAGTTGCCGGAAGCGTAGAACCATTTTTTCCTCCACCCGAGGTAATTAGAGGATGGGTTCCCCAGGATAAAGTTATCCCGATGCCAGAAACAGAGGTATTACCAACCCTCGCTGGCCGGGGCCTTTTTCAGTTGGTACATCCTCAAGAATTCCTCAGCGGTTAAGTCCTCGTTACTCACTTGTTTCCAGAGGACAAAGGCGCTTATAAGCACCCTCCAGCCATTAACAATAAGTTGGCTGGGGGCAATCTTAAAAGTATGGAGGAAATTTCGGATAAAGGGATGAAGGGGAAGACGCACGCCAAGCCTGAAAAAATATTTATAAAAAGCTACGCAGCCTGACGGCAAGGCATCAGCGGTCTCTCCTCTTCCATGTAGTCTTAAAATGACGGAGTCTGGAATCCGATACCTCCCTTGTAAGTTCACGAGTTGCTCTTCCGTCATTATAGATAGATAACCGGCGGCAGAATATCTCCCCGCCGGTACTCGAGCGTTGTTCGACTTAGAAGAATTGGGAGTATCATCTCCCAGAGGAATGATTTCTTCATCAGAAACCCCCGCCATTTTAAAGGAAAAAGACAGGAAGAAAGAAAAAGGACAGGCAAAAGAAGGGATACCTCTGTGAAGAGGTTTACATAAAGACAGAAGGAGAGAAGAAGGGTTTACTAGAACTCTGCGACAGAAGTTCGAAAATGGGGTAATCTTCGTAGATCCAATATTTATACGCAATCATTCCGTTTGAATAGGGTGACACGCGGCGGCCTCTCATCCGGCACGACAGTCGAACGGGCACGAGCATTAAATTCAGAGGCACGTGGTGAGCGCCACTTCACCTCTCCTGGCCGAAAAGCTGCGAAAAGCTGGCAATCATAAATGCAGGGTCACTCCGGATGATTCATGTATGAATTCTCCTCCAACAGGCGGTTACATATACAAACAAAATCCTTGGCGTAGCTTCTCAACGCTAAGGATTTGGGGGGCATCTGTTGTAGGATAAAGTTGTTCGTCGAAAGATACGGTCAGAAAGTGATTAAGAGAAGTCGCGATCAATCTGTTCGACAGCGAACCTTCTCCGTTTATAGTTCATCTCAGATCCCCGAGCAATGCCACCTGATCGAATGCGAGTAGCTCGGCTCGTGGTCGTTAAAAGCAGTCGCATCTCAACATGCGAGCAGCTCGGCTCGTGGTCGTTGAAAGGGGTCGCATCTCAACATGCGAGCAGCTCGGCTCGTGGTCGTTGAGAGGGGTCGCATCTCAACATACGAGCAATTACCCCCGAGCCCGAGCATCCCCCGCTTCACTAGTACCAGCAGCCCGTATAGGTCGTTTTGAGTTTATCTCCGTTCGTAGCTCTGAACTTCAGGGTATCACCATCAAGGAACGTGATCAATCAGATGATTAACTGGAGTAGGCCACCCCCTTATCTAGGGATTAATAAGATAAACACTTTATCCCCAGAAATCAGCAGCAATCTTAACGTCTTGCGTTACAGATTGGATCACCTGGATTTGTATAAATAGATGACTTCGCAGTGAATAAAGGTACACAATCTCTAAGCTCATATCCAGCTTTTTTCTTTCCAGCCATACCTCGTCTGACTTAAGCTTCAGAGGGCCATCGGCTGGACGCCGGCCACCCTTAGTTTTTCTTGTCTTCTTTCAGGTCTGAAGGAGGGGAGCTAGCTTGAAGGAAGGTGGACATCTGGAGGATCCTGTTACTAAATCCGACGTAAACAGACGCCATCTGTACTACCGCGAAAACCTGCTTCAGGTATCTTTGTTGATCTTATATACACTACGCAACTCTTGTAGAATTACACATGTCCCTTTCTAATTGGTTCTCATATGAACGTGCCGAAATAGGGCACAACACTAATGATCACGATAACTTGAGTTGGGGAATATCAAATGGTGGAATGCTCCTGATGGACGGCTTAGATGTTCCTGTGGGGTCATAATAATAGTTCTTGGATCATTTGACAATGAGCCCCTCTTGCAGGACATAATGGAAAGTGCGTATTTATGCTGGCACCCAATTAATGTAGGTAGTTGCAAATTACCTTTTTCTTATGTTAATATTTGCAAATACCTTGTTACTTATGTGGTAGCATGTAAAAGTCCCTTATTACAATTATTCTTTTACCATAGTTTAAAAAACCCATACTACTATTATTTTTTACCATAGTTAGAAAAACCTCAAAATTAGTGCTCAACTTGGTGTCCAACTGGGTTGGGTCAACTTGAAGACTTGTACAAGTCTTCACTAGACTTGATATTTAGGGGTTGCTTTGATTGGGGGATCTGTATATCCGAGCACTCTAATAATATTGCTACCCTCATAGTTACGATGTATGGAGGATGATAGGCATAATAAATAAAATAAAAGCTCCCCGTGATTTAGATGCTCATGGGGTCATTGCAACACAAAAAATATAGACACTTTGATTTCCCAAATGATAATTGTTATAGCAAAAAATAGCGGAGATCATCTGCTGGAGATAGACCCCGCGAGCACGTCTATCCGACTATCGAGAACGTCTGTTCGCGACTCGTATATTCTAATGATGCTCCGACCCCGCGAGCACGTCTATCCGACTATCGAGAACGTCTGTTCGCGACTCGCATATTAGGAAAAACGATGCTCGATTACTAATGCTTCGAGAAGTTGTGATCGATAGTCAAATATTGGAAAGCGAGAGGAGTTGTATTTTTCCTGCGAGCAGACCTTCTCACAAGTCGTTGAAAGGTGTCGTATCTGAATGAGCGAGCACTTGGACTCGCGACCATCTTCCAACATACGAACAGCTTTTTCTGTGGTGACATCTCTTAGCCCTCAGTACCAGCAGCCCGTATAGGCCGAGATTGGGCTTATCTTCTTTAGTGGTTCCAAGTCTCAAGGGATCGCTATCAAGGAACGAAACTATCGGACGAGTCATTGGATTAGATTTCCCTTCTATCTGAGGATAAGAATCTTATCCCACGAAATCAGCGGGATCTCGATATCTTACGTAACAGATTGGATCATTTCAGATCTATATAAGGAGAAGACTCCATTAAGATACAGGTACACAATATTCAATCTCTAGCCTCTGTCGCTTGGCTATTCTTCTTCATGCCTTATCTGACTTAAGCATCGGAGGGCTAACGGCTGGACGCTGGCCACCCTTAGTTGCTTTCTGTCTTCTTTCAGGTCTGGCGGGGGAAGTCTCTATTGAAGAGAAGGTGAACGTCCGGAGGATCCTGTTACAAAATCTGACGTTAACAATAATGATATCCATTAAGGATTCTCACCAAAGATTCCCCACATCTCACCTTAGAACATGTTGGATTTTCCACCTCACTATAAGTATCTGCAAATGAGGCCTAATTACTTCTCATTGTCATGTGGTTGAAGGACTTATTGGTTTGAAAATTGTGTAAATCATATGAAATTTTATTTGTTTCTACACGAGCAAAAATTATGGGGCCCACCACAATTAGTATGTTATATCCATGCCATCCATCCGTTTCACAAGCTCAATTTAGGGCATGATTCAAAAAATGAGGCAAATCAAAAGCTCAAGTGGACCACATAAGAAATAGTGGTCCTAATGGACCTTAATCATTGAAAGGTTAAACCTTCCTAAGGCCCACACTGATGTTTATTTGTCATCCAACCTCTTCATAAGGTCATACAAATATGGATAAAGGGATCGAAAACATAAGAATCAACTTGATCCAAAACTTTTGTGGCCCCCAGGAAGTTATAACCTTAGATGTTTAATTCTCACTATTTACTATGGTGTGCTTCACTTGAGCTTTGGATGTGGCTTATTTTTAGGGTCGTGTCTTTAAATGAGTTGACAGACCAAATGGACGGCAGTGATATGACATATACACCATAATGGGCCTTAAAACTTTTACACCAAAAAAAAAAAATTCTCACCTCTGTTTTGCACCAAAACAACCAACCTGTCAACATCAACTTTGGGCTAAGAGTCTTAATTACCAACGTAAGGTAATGATGACTGCTTTACCACTAATTTACAATGTAATTTGAAAATCAAAGGCCCTTATTATCATTGAACCAAAAGTAATTTCTTTAGGGGGTTGGGATATTAAATGCATGGAACCATATGGGTTTATATCAATAATGGTTGCCCACATCTTTTTCCATGGGTTGGAAGACTAGGGTGACTTGTTTAAAGTGAATTTTAAATGAATGGACAATCAAAGGTGGGACATGCATTACAGATGCTAGATCCATTTTTAATGTGATTAATATAGACCATTCATTTTGTGCAAATTGATCACTTACGCTAGAAGAGAGGAGGAAGAAGAAAGCTGGAGAAGGATGGAGATGAGAAAGAAGGGTGAGAGGTATTTGGGTTAGTTTCACATCTTAACTCCTAACTCCAATATATATTAAATAAATTCAAAAATAGAAACTAACTTAAATTAATAAACTGACAAAAACTGACAACCTGATAAACATTGACAAAGTCATGATGGGTTAAGCCCAAACCCTACATTGACCAATATACAAAGGGTTTGTTTTAACACTCTCCTTCAAGTTGGAGAATATATTTGAATCATGCCTTGCTTGACATTCAGATATGAGAAATGTACACGTGTCAAAGGTTTTTTAAATGTGTCAACGAGTTGTGACTTCGAATCCACATACTTTGTAACAACTTCCTTCGAAGCGACTTTTTCATGAATGAAATGGTAATCCACCTCGATGTGTTTTGTATGCTCTTGAAATTTTGGATTACTAGCAATGTGAGTAGCTGCTTGATTATTACATCGTAGGGTCATGGCTTCTCCATTTAACAACTTGAGTTCTTGAAGAAGTGTTCAAATCCATAGGAGTTCACATACCACATATCCCATAGCCCTCTATTTGAAATTGCACAAGGTGCACTAGTGTGCCATTGAAAAGTGCACTAACACTATAAAACTTCAACTCTAGTATGAGTTGCCACATTCTGTTTTTTTCTTCTCTAACTAGATTACCACCAACAAACATACAATACCTTGAAGTGGATTTTCTATCTTTGGGGGAACTTGCCTAATTAGTGTTTGCATACCCTTCCACTTGCAGATGTCCATTGCGTTTATACATCAGGCCTTGTCCAGGAGTTCTCTTTGGTTATTGAATGATGCATAAAACAACATCCTAGTGTTTTGTCCTTGGTCGATGCATGAAACGACTTACAATACCCACAACAAATGATGTGTCTGGGCAAGTAACTGCCATATAGGTTAATTTCCCAACTAGTTGTCGATGTCTTTTAGGGATCATTAAATAATTTCCCTTCATCATTAGATAATTTACTGTTTGACACAATTGAGATATCACTTGGCTTACATCCCAACATTCCTGTTTCATGAAGGTCTAAGATATACCTTCTCTGTGAAAAGGCTAATGCTAGTAAATGATCCAACGACTTCAATCCCAAGGAAATACTTGAGGTACCCAAGGTCTTTTTTGTGAAATTTCTTCTAAACGTAAGCTTTAACACCAGAGATGCCCACTAGACCATCCCTGGTTACTATAAGTCATCTACATAGACCACAATGACAACAATGCCCCTTCAGGTGATCCTAAACATTCACAAAGAGCATAAGTGTGATCCTAAGCATTCAGGTGTGATCCCATGTGTGATCCATAGGTGCGATCCCAAGTGCATCCACAGGTGCAATCTATAGGTGGGATCCATAGAGAGCACAAGTGTGATCCTAAGCACATAAGTGGGATCCACAACATTCAAGTGCAATCTATATTCATTTAATATAAAAATGAAGCTTTATACAAATAAATCCACCATTCAATAAAAATACAAGTCTCATACATACAAATGAATTAAACAACCATCAAACTTTCATCGGGTCACTTTTAATGGGATCGCACTTGGCTGCCGGGTGCAATCCACTTGTCACTTTCACTAGGTCTCCTCCATCAACCTAAAAAAAAAAAAAAAAAACTCCATTTCACAAACAACCATCAAACTCCTACTGTTGAATGAAATCACCATAATCTTCACACAATCATACTTTTCACAAGAAGACAAATTCTCTTTTACAAAAGGATATACTCCCTTTCACAAAAAAACCACCATAATCCTCACACAATCTAACCTTAGGCTGCTATATTAGGGACACTGGTCGTCGTAGAGTGAAAACAATAGTTGAAAAAAAATACTCATTCTCTTACTGAATAGTTGAGTGGGTCCCACAATGAAGTGAACTATGCGTCGGATATGTTTACTACAAGAAATTCCATCTTTACAGACGAAATAATTCGTCGGCTTTCAGTAAAATTTCTTCGGAAAATGTTTTTCCCGACGAAATTTTTTGCAGCTAACATTGTCACAAAAAGGCCGTCGGTAAAGGTTTTTCCCGACGAAAAAAAGTTTCGTAGGCAATAATAAAACCATTACAGACGAAAAAAATCGTCGGCAAAACATATGATTTTTTGTCGGAAAAACTGTGATTCGTCGGTAAAAGAAATTTTCCCGACAAAAATTTTCGTTGGTGAAGACTTTTACCTACGAAAATTTTCATCGGTAAAGGTTTTTACCTACGCAAATTTTCGTCGGTAAAGGTTTTTCCCTACGAAAAAAACCGTCGGGAAAAGTCTTTACCTACAAAAGATTTCCTCGGTAAAATGTTTTTACCTACGAAATAATTCATCGGTAAAAGTTTTACAAGTTTATTACCAACGAAAAATTTCGTCGGTAAAAAAATTTGCCATGTTTTTTACCTACGAACAATTTCGTCGGTAATAGTATTCCCTTTCCCGGTTCCATTTGTTTTCAAAATTCAGGAAACAATTCCTGATATACACCTGTAAATAAACCTATACATTTTTATCCTATTCACATCTACATACATACGAATAAACTGAAACTACACCATCCATACATAAATAATCTATTCCACATCCACAAACAACCAATATTCATCCACGCACAAATACATATAAGTTAACATTCGTATATTAAAATAAAGGATCACGAAGAAGAAGGCGGAGGTGGCGTGGCATTGGTGCCAAAGCGTGCAGCGAGAGCCTGAAACATCTTTTGCATCCATCGCTCATGCTCCTGCCACAACTCCTCGATCCTCCTCTCCTGCTCCTCGCGTCGCCTCTCCTGCTCCTCCCGTCGCCTCTCCTCTTCCTCCTGTCTCCTCTACTCCTCCTCCTCCCTACGCCTCTGCTCCTCCTCTCTCTGCCTCTCCAGCTGCTCTCTAATCTCATCGACGATGAGCCGTAGCTGCTGAACCTCTCTCTCTGTGATATTAGCTCGGCGTAGAGCGCTCTCACAAGCTATGGATCGACTGGAGCCACCTCTAGTGGGTGCCATGAGCTTGGCACCATGCCCAAGCCCACGCCATATCTAGAACGGGTGCCAAGCACCTCGCTCAGGATTTCTGGCTCACTCCGCTGACTACCATCGAGAGTGAGCTGACTGCGTATGGTGTCCATCGCCGCCTGTAATGAAAACATATGAAATTTCATAAAAAAATGACATGAATGACATTATTATCAATCAATGCGCAATTAAATTTTACAAAGTAAAGATTTTTACCCAATGCTCACTGGCTCTAGGATGAACCCAAGATCCCGTCGCTTGCCGACAGTGAGTCCCTCTGTAGAGGTCTACTGGTCCAGGCTCCTGGCCGGTGACGGAATCTCGCTGCGCAATTGAAAGGAAAGAAGACTTATAATAAATGCCAATCAAAATAATATATTAACTTAATAATCATCAATAATTTCTTACCATGTCATAACGATGTCGTACAAATGACTTTGAACCAGCTACGTGGTTCACTTGTAACTTTTTCCTGTTCGCAGAATTTATTCCACTCCTCTTCTGAGCACATTATACAAAATATATTGCTATTAATTGCGAATTTAATTACGAATTTAATTGTTACCTTAAGATATCGTAAATTTGTAAATATTACCTGAAAAGCCTCCGACGAAAATCTCTCGCAGAGTATCCGCCAGTCGTCTGTAGTAACTTGGGGCGGTGCAGACAGTACGGCCTCATCGTGCATCCTGCACCATTTGTACCGCTGGTGTAACTCTCCGCGGTACTCCTTGAACCGCTCTCTGATCATGTCGTTGACGACATGAGAAATGTGAGGAACATTCAAATCGAAGTCAAATTTATCCTGCAGTTTCGTAAATAATAAATTAAGGCAATAAACTTATTAAGAATAGGACTTAACCGTAAATGAACTTTCACAAAAGAAGATTTCAATTTACTAAAATTTACCTGAAGGCGCTGACGGATGAGATGTCGCAAATCATCTATCACGTCAGTCCAACGGGGGGTAGTGGCGGGGATCAGAGATCGGCATAGGACACCGACCTCAGACGTAAACAGTCTGGCACTGTCCCCAACAGGTCTAAGGCGGTCCTGTGGGAACTCTACCGCCACCCTACCCTCACGCATAAGTCGCTTTAAAACTAACCCACGCGTGGGTCCACGTCCTCGTCGGCTGGTAGAAGATGCTGTCGCGAGAAGATATATGTAAGTAACAATATAAATAAAAATCACTAAATAAATGTCTACACTTACATGCAGTGCCCGATGTATGCTCAACCGAAGGATCAGATGCCTGTGATGCACCGTGTGACGTCGATGCTGTCTGCGTCGTATCACGGGTGGAAGGGGTAGATCCAGTGCGCAAATGACCTGATCTCCCACCTGGTGCCATGACTGAATATGTATGAAATACAAACTTATAAATTTAAACAATGTCAATGCAAGTTTATGAACATCATGGTAGAATGAATTTGTGCTTATGCTTAGAGAGATGATAAAAATATGATTAGACCATTACATTATAATGCAAACAGAATATAATAAAACTGTAAACAGAATATAAAAGTTAAAAATTCATTACATATTGTCATTCTATATTAAATACATATATTTCATTGTAATACAAATCAATTTCGGATCAACTATCCGAAATACTCCCTGCGTAAGTTATCGTAAGCTGCAGATGTATATGTCAAGCTATATGAAGCACTCGATATTGTTACAGCCAACATGCCAGTCATAATAGGAGAAATCTGATCTCTCTGGACTTCGTTCATATGTGCAAGTGACAATGTTGCATCTTCCATACGAAGTTTTCCGCGGTTATATTCCTCCATCAGGTTCGAAATTTCTTTAAGATTGTATAATATTTCATCTAAGTCATCGTCTTCCTCCCTACATTTATCGACCAGACCGGGTATCTCTCTGGCCCTACCAGAAGAATATAGGGCCGAAAAGTCCATCCACAACAGCTGATGAAGTATGCTGCGTGCTTTCGCTACGCTCCAGTTTGTGGAGGACATGATCAGAAAGTGACTTAACTGTAAATGTTGATTATAAACAAGTCAATTCAGGAAATAAATCATGACTTGTAAAACATATATACATGTAATAATCAAATTAATCGAATTGAAAATGACATGTAAATCTTGTATACATTTAATCATCGTCGTCTGAATCATTATCGCTTAGCACTCTTTCTTCTTCACCATCACTATCGCTGATCAGTATTTCCTCTTCATCGTCTGCAATGTCGTCATCGATGAAAGCGCTATCATCTCTAACAATGTCATTTATGATTGAGGCATCAACATGATCAGGTGGCACATCATCTCTATTCAATTGTACCACATCAATATCATCATTTGGATCATTCCCTCTATCTCAAGATGGCATGTCTTCTTGATATGCTTGTTCAACTGACGACGTTCCATTTCTCCCTTCATCGCTATCTTCAACGTCTAGTTCGGGAACGTCAAATATGTTCCTGGGCTTTATTTTCTGTACCACGTGCCAAGAGCCGCCTAACTTGGTGTCGGCAAGGTAGAATACTTGTTCGGCTTGGCCGGCTATGATAAATGGGTCATCTTTAAACCACTTTCGAGATAAATTTACGCTCGTGAAGTAGTCATCAATCTGTATTCCCAACTTCTTATTTCCAATGTCCCACCAATCGCATTTAAATAAGTTTACCCGCTTTCTCATACAATAACTTAGCTCAATAATATCCGTCAAAAGGCCATAAAAATCAATTTCTACCTCCTCATGTGTTCCCTTCACAACCACCCACTATTTTGTGTGGTCCTATATTTCTCACGCTCTTCAGTGTGGAACCGAATCCCATTTACAATACAACCTGTATATCTAGATACACGTCTATCAGGGCCACACGTCAGTGAGTAGAGCGCATTAGACGCATCCGCAGAGTTGCTAGCACGCAACATCTTCATCTATCATCACGTACAGAATATAAATGTTTATGGATTTGAGATTACGTGTAAATATTGTGCAATACAACAATATTGTAAGTGTGGTGAGATAGAAGGTAAATTAATCTTACACGTTTTGCGAACCATTCTGGAAACTGATCCTGATGCATTCGATCATAATTTGTAGGGTATTGGGACTTCATCTCCTCGATGTGTTCACTATATACAATTGGCACGTTGTCAGCAAGAAATTTTGAGATTACGTGTATGTAGATATACAATTATCGATTGAAGACTTACTCCAAGTACGACTCTATTTCTTCACAGTTATGCAACACATACCATTGCGCCTTCGCTTGATCCCGAAGGTCCATATCCTGAAACGTCGGCGATCCTAAAGGACGGACGTTATGTGCGAATACAGATATGAGTCCTTGTTCATGCTCCTGCCCATCATCGGCATTCCGATCTTCGCAGTTGAATCTAGTCTCTATGCCACGAAAATACATAGAGCAAAATGTTAGGCACTCATTATCAATGTACGTCTCAGCAATGGATCCCTCTGGACGTGCCTTATTCCTCACATATCGTTTTAATGCGTGAAGGTATCTGTACACAAAATCACTATGTTTAGAGGACATGAAAACATGGATATACGTAGTTTATGGAATGAATAAAAATTTATGATCATTGTTCTATCACCTTTCAATCGAATACATCCAACGATTTTGTACTGGGCCTGCAAGCTTCGCTTCGTACTGTAAGTGAATCGCTAGGTGTACCATGGCATCGAAAAATGCAGGTGGAAATATTCTTTTAAGTTTGCAAAGGATTACGACAATATCCTTCTCCAATCGTTTAATAACCTCTACATTCAAAGATTTCGAACACAAATCCTTAAAGAATATTCCCAACTCAATCAGCGCAGCACTGACATCCTTGTTAAGGAATCCACGAATCGAAACCGGTAGTAGACATTGCAGAAGGACGTGACAGTCATGACTTTTCATTCCTATTACCTTACAGTCCGTAATGTTTATGCGCCGAGAGATATTCGATGCATACCCATCGGGAAACTTCACTAATCTCAACCATTCACATAAATGTTTTTTCTCTAGTTTTGTCAGTGTGTAGCAGGCTGCTGGTATAGTATAGGAATTTTCATGTGGTTGCAAGTGTAACTCTTTCCTTAAACCCATTGTTTGTAGATCCAATCGAGCCTTAAAACTGTCTTTTATTTTCTTCTCTATGCTCATCAATGTTCCAAAGACATTGTCACATATATTCTTCTCAATATGCATGACATCCAAGTTGTGTCGCAATTTCAGATGACTCCAATAAGGCAACTAAAAAAAATGCTCTTCTTCCTCCAGTTATACTCCAATACTGTACGTTTTCTCTTCTTCAAGTGCGATGCCTTACCAAATCTAACTTCTTTAATGTTACTCCATTGTTGTAACACATCTTCTCCAGATAGTTCTTTCGGTGGTGGCCTATGATCTTGTTTGCCATCAAAGATTATCGTCTTCCTGCGCCAACTATAATCCCTCGGAAGAAAGAGAAGATGGCCCATATAACACGTTTTTTTTACCATGCTTCAATGACAATGAACAAGTCTCAGTACTACATGTAGGACAAGCCAACTTTCCCTCCGTGCTCCACCCAGATAAATTCCCATATGCAGGGAAGTCATTTATTGTCCACAAGACCGCTGCAAACAATCGAAACGTCTGTTCTGCAAAAGTGTCATACGTCTGGACACCTTGACTCCACAACTCGTTTAACTCATCTACTAACGATCGCAAATACACATCAATGTCATTCCCCGGTGACTTGGGTCCAGGAATAAGCAATGACATCATAAAAAAATGATTCCTTCATACACAACCAAGGAGGTAAATTGTAGGGCATAAGTATCACTGGCCACATACTGTACGAGCTACTCATATTACCAAATGGATTAAAACCATCACTTGCAAGACCTAGCCGAACATTGCGAGAATCCTCTGCAAATCAGTTATATTGCTTATCAAATTGTTGCCAGGCTTCAGAGTCAGCGGGATGCCTCAATGTATTATCATCATGAACGCGTTTCTCCTTATGCCACCTCATATCTTCAGCCGTCTTGCTCGATGTAAACAATCTTTGTAATCTAGGTTTCAATGGAAAGTACCTTAACACCTTTTGTGAAATTTTCTTATGCTTAGGTTCGTCATATTTCCACCTAGACTCCCCACATTGTGGATACTCTTCAACATTTTCATGTTCTTTCCAATACAATACACAATCATTTATACATGCATGTATGAGGATGTAACCAAGGCCCAAGTCTCGCATTAAGGATTTTGCCTCATAATGAGACTTAGGCAATGTCTCACCTTCAGGTAATACTTCTTTCAACAAGCCAAGTAACATGTCGAACGATTTGTTACTCCAACGATTTATTTTCTTTAAATAAAGTAACCTTGTAAGGAAATTCAACTTGGAGAAGTTCCGACACCCCGGATAGAGTGGACGTTGCGCATCCCTCAACAACCTACTAAACTTTTCTGATTCGGCATCACCCATAGGAGGAATATCCTGGCTACTACTTGTCGCTGTAAAATCAGTATCCGCAATTGTTCACCTTAACACATCCCCTATGATATCTTGCATATCGTCAACATCTTCATCCTCCTCATTAGGCACAATTGGGTCAGCAAGGACTTCAGTGGCCTCAACTCTTTGGTGGAAATCTTCACCATGATGAATCCACCAAGTGTAACTCTGGTCAATCCCAACTATGAACAAATCATCTTCCACATTGTCTAAAGTCTTGTGACCCATGTTCTTGCATTTTCGGCATGGACACCTAATTCTATTACCTGAATCTGCCCGATATCTCGAAAATTCCATGAACTCCTTAACACCTTGTTTATACTCTGGGCCAAACCGATTCTTAGCTCAAATCCAACTCTTATCCATATCTACAATGCAAAGATTAGAGCCAGGTTTAGTTTAGAGTTGTGGATTTAGGAATAGGTGTAGGTTTAGGTCAAGTGATTTGAGTTCAGATTAGGTTTAGGCATAGGTTGAGATTTTTGGGTTCGGGATTGGATTTCGGGTTAGGTTTTCGTGTTTTGGACTAAGTTTAGGTTAGGTGAATGGATTTAGGAATAGGTGTAGGTTTAGTTTAGGTGATTGAGTTTAGGATTAGGTTTAGGCATCAGTCGAGATTTTCGGGTTCGAGATCGGGTTTAAGGTCGATTTTGGTGTTTTGGTCTAAGTTTAAGTTAGGTGAATGGATTTAGGAATAGGTGTAGGTTTAGTTTAAGTGATTTGAGTTTAGGATTAGGTTTAGGCATAGGTTGAGATTTTTGAGTTCGGGATAGGGTTTCAGTTAGGTGTTTGTGTTTGGGTCTAAGTTTAGGTTACGTGAATGGATTTAGGAATAGGAGTAGGTTTAGTTTAGGTGATTTGAGTTTAGGATTAGGTTTAGGCATAGGTTGACACTTTCGGGTTCGGGATCGGGTTTAGGGTCGCATTTTCGTCTTTAGGTCTAAGTTTAGGTTAGGTGAATGGATTTAGGAATAGGTGCAGGTTTAATTTAAGTGATTTGAGTTCAGGATTAGGTTTAGGCATATGTTGAGATTTTCAGGTTT
Source organism: Liriodendron chinense (assembly GCA_003013855.2). Classification (NCBI taxonomy): domain Eukaryota; kingdom Viridiplantae; phylum Streptophyta; class Magnoliopsida; order Magnoliales; family Magnoliaceae; genus Liriodendron; species Liriodendron chinense. The sequence continues at coordinate 62,503 of PVNU02001972.1, read as the reverse complement.
GGGATTGGATTTCGGGTTAGGTTTTCGTGTTTAGGTCTAGCTTTAGGTTAGGTGAATGGATTTAGGAATAGGTGTAGGTTTAGTCTAAGTGATTTGAGTTTAGGATTAGGTTTAGGCATAGGTTGAGATTTTTAGGTTCGGGATCGGGTTTAGGGCCGCATTTTCGTATTTGGGACTAAGTTTAAGTTACGTGAATGGATATAAGAATAGGTGTAGGTTTAGTTTAAGTGATTTGAGTTTAGGATTAGGTTTAGGCATAGGTTGAGATTTTCGGGTTCGGGATCGGCTTTCAGGTTTGGTTTTCGAGTTTGGGTCTAGGTTTAGGTTAGGTGAATGGATTTAGGAATAGGTGTAGGTTTAGTTTAAGTGATTTGAGTTTAGGATTATGTTTAGGCATAGGGTGAGATTTTCGAGTTCGGGATCGGGTTTCGGGTTAGGTTTTCGTGTTTGGGTCTAAGTTTAGGTTAGGTGAATGGATTTAGGAATAGGTGTAGGTTTAGCTTAGTGATTTGAATATAGGATTAGGTTTAGGCATCGGTTGAGATTTTCGCGATCGAGATCGAGTTTCGGGTTAGGTTTTCATGTTTGGGTCTAAGTTTAGGTTAGGTGATTGGATTTAGGAATAGGTGTAGGTATAGTTTAGGTGATATGAGTTTAGGATTAAGTTTAGGCATAGGTTGAGATTTTCAGGTTCGTGATCGGTGTTCGGGTTAGTTTTTCGTGTTTGGGTCTAAGTTTAGGTTAGGTGAATGGATTTAGGAATAGGCGTAGGTTTAGTATAGGTGATTTGAGTTTAGGATCAGGTTTAGGCATAGGTTGAGATTTTCGGATTCGGGATCGGGTTTAGGGTCGCATGTTCGTATTTGGGTATAAGTTTAGGTTAGGTGAATCGATTTAGGAATAGGTGTAGGTTTAGTTTAAGTGATTTGAGTTTAGGATTAGGCTTAGGCATAGGTTGAGATTTTCGGGTTCGGAATCGAGTTTCGGGTTAGGTTTTCGTGTTTGGGTCTAGGTTTAGGTTGGGTGAATGGATTTAGGAATAGGTGTAGGTTTAGTTTAAGTGATTTGAGTTTAAGATAAGGTTTAGGCATAGGATGAGCTTTTCGGGTACGGGATCGGGTTTTAGGTTAAGTTTTCGTGTTTCGGTATAGGTTAAGGTTAGGTGTATGGATTTAGGAATAGGTGTAGGTTTAATTTAAGTGATTTGAGTTTAGGATTAGGTTTAGGCATGGGTTGAGATTTTTGGGTTCGGGATCGGGATTCGGGTTAGGTTTTCGTGTTTGGGTCTAGGTTTAGGTTAGGTGAATGGATTTAGGAATAGGTGTAAGTTTAGTTTAAGTGATTTGAGTTTAGGATTAGGTTTAGGCATAGGTTGAGATTTTCGGGTTCGGGATCGGGTTTAGGGCCGCATTTTCGTACTTGGGTCTAAGTTTTGGTTAGGCGAATGGATTTAGGAATAGGTGTATGTTTAGTTTAAGTGATCTGACTTTATAATTAGGTTTAGGCATACGTTGAGATTTTCAGGTTCGGAATTGGATTTCGGGTAGGCTTTCGTGTTTTGGTCTAGGTTTAGGTTAGGTGAATGGATTTAGGAATAGGTATAGGTTTAGTTTAGGTGATTTGAGTTTAGGATTATTTTTTGGCATAGGTTGAGATTTTTGGGTTTGGGATTGGGTTTCGGGTTAGGTTTTCATGTTTGGGTCTAGGTTTAGTTTAGGTGAATGGATTTAGGAATAGGTGTAGGTTTAGATTAAGTGATTCGAGTTTAGGATTCGGTTTAGGCATAGGTTCAGATTTTTGGGTTCGGAACCGGGTTTCGGGTTAGGTTTTCGTGTTTGGGTCTAGGTTTAGGTTAGGTGAATGGATTTAGGAATAGGTGTAGGTTTAGTTTAAGTGATTTGAGGTTAGGAGTAGGTTTAGGCATGGGTCGAGATTTTCGGGTCCGGGATGGGGTTTCGGGTTAGGTTTTCGTGTTTGGGTCTAAGTTTAGGTTAGGTGAATGAATTTAGGAATAGGTGTAGGTTTAGTTTAGTGATTTGAGTTTAGGATTAGGTTTAGGCATAGGTTGAGATTTTCGGGATCGGGATCGAGTTTCAGGTTAGGTTTTCGTGTTTGTGTCTAAGTTTAGGTTAGGTAACTGGATTTAGGAATAGGTGTATGTTTAGTTTTGGTGATATGAGTTTAGGATTAAGTTTAGGCATAGATTGAGATTTTCAGGTTCGGGATCGGTTTTCGAGTTATGTTTTCGTGTTTGGGTTTACGTTTAGGTTAGGTGAATGGATTTAGGAATAGGCGTAGGTTTAGTATAGGTGATTTGAGTTTAGGATCAGGTTTAGGCATAGGTTGAGATTTTCGGGTTCGGGATCGGGTTTAGGGTGGCATGTTCGTATTTGGGTCTAAGTTTAGGTTAGGTGAATTGATTTAGGAATAGGTGTAGGTTTAGTTTAAGTGATTTGAGTTTAGGATTAGGTTTAGGCATGGGTTGAGATTTTCAGGTTCGGGATCGGGATTCGGGTTAGGTTTTCGTGTTTGGGTCTAGGTTTTGGTTAGGTGAATGGATTTAGGAATAGGTGTAGGTTTAGTTTAAGTGATTTGAGTTTAAGATTAGGTTTAGGCATAGGATGAGCTTTTCGGGTATGGGATCGGGTTTTGGGTTAGGTTTTCATGTTTCGGTATAGGTTAAGGTTAGGTGAATGGACTTAGGAATAGGTGTAGGTTTAGTTTAGGTGATTTGAGTTTAGGATTAGGTTTAGGCATGGGTTGAGATTTTTGGGTTCGTGATCAGGATTCGGGTTAGGTTTTCGTGTTTAAGTCTAGGTTTAGGTTAGGTGAATGGATTTAGGAATCGGTGTAAGTTTAGTTTAAATGATTTGAGTTTAGGATTAGGTTTAGGCATAGGTTCAGATTTTCGAGTTCGGGATCGGGTTTAGGGCCGCATTTTCGTATTTGGGTCTAAGTTTAGGTTAGGTGAATGGATTTAAGAATAGGTGTAGGTTTAGTTTAAGTGATTTGACTTTAGAATTAGGTTTATGCATACGTTGAGATTTTCAGGTTCGGAATTGGATTTCACGTTAGGTTTTCGTGTTTGGGTCTAAGTTTAGGTTAGGTGAATGGATTTAGGAATAGGTGTAAGCTTAGTTTAAGTGATTTAAGTTTAGGATTAGGCTTAGGCATAGGTTGAGATTTTCGGGTTCGGGATCAGCTTTCGGGTTAGGTTTTCGTGTTTTGGTCTAGGTTTAGGTTAGGTGAATGGATTTAGGAATAGGTATCGGTTTAGTTTAAGTGATTTGAGTTTAGGATTTGGTTTAGGTATAGGTTGAGATTTTCGGGTTCGGGATCGGGTTTCGGGTTAGGTTTTCGTGTTTGGGTCTAGGTTTAGGCTAGGTGAATGGATTTAGGAATAGGTGTAGGTTTAGTTTAAGTGATTCGAGTTTACGATTAGGTTTATGCATAGGTCGAGATTTTCGGGTCCGGGATTGGGTTTCGGGTTAGGTTTTCGTGTTTGGGTCTAAGTTTAGGTTAGGTTAATGGATTTAGGAATAGGTGTAAGTTTAGTTTAAGTGATTTGAGTTGAGGATTAGGTTTAGGCATAGGTTGAGATTTTCGAGTTCGGGATCGGGTTTAGGGCCGCATTTTCGTATTTGGGTCTAAGTTTAGGTTAGGTGAATGGATTTAGGAATAGGTGTAGGTTTAGTTTAAGTGATTTGACTTTAGAATTAGGTTTAGGCATACGTTGAGATTTTTAGGTTCGAAATTGGATTTCGGGTTAGGTTTTCGTGTTTGGGTCTAAGTTTGGGTTAGGTGAATGGATTTAGTAATTGGTGTAGGTTTAGTTTCAGTGATTTAAGTTTAGGATTAGGCTTAGGCGTAGGTTGAGATTTTCGGGTTCGGGATCGGGTTTCGGGTTAGGTTTTCGAGTTTGGGTCTAGGTTTAGGTTAGGCGAATGGATTTAGGAATAGGTGTAGGTTTAGTGTAAGTGATTTGAGTTTAGGATTACGTTTAGGCATAGGTTGAGATTTTCAGGTTCGGGATCGGGTTTCGGGTTAGGTTTATGTGTTTTGGTCTAGGTTTAGGTTAGGTGAATGTATTTATAAATAGGTATTGGTTTAGTTTAAGTGGTTTGAGTTTAGGATTAGGTTTAGGCATAGGTTGAGATTTTCGGGTTCGGGATCGGGTTTCGGGATAGGTTTTCGTGTTTAGGTCTAGGTTTAGGCTTGGTGAATGGATTTAGAAATAGGTGTAGGTTTAGTTTAAGTGATTCGAGTTTACGATTAGGTTTAGGCATAGGTTCAGATTTTTGAGTTCGGAATCGGGTTTCGGGTTAGGTTATCGTGTTTGGGTCTAGGTTTAGGTTAGGTGAATGAATTTAGGAATAGGTGTACGTTTAGTTTAAGTGATTTGTGGTTAGGACTAGGTTTAGGCATAGATCGAGATTTTCGGGTCCAGGATCGGGTTTCGGGTTAGGTTTTCGTGTTTGGGTCTAAGTTTAGGTTAGGTGAATGGATTTAGGAATAGGTGTAGGTTTAGTTTAGTGATTTGAGTTTAGGATTAGGTTTAGGCATCGGTTGAGATTTTCGGGATCGGGATCGAGTTTCGGGTTAGGTTTTCGTGTTTGTGTCTAAGTTTAGGTTAGGTGACTTGATTTAGGAATAGGTGTAGGTTTAGTTTAGATGATATGAGTTTAGGATTATGTTTAGTCATAGATTGAGATTTTCAGGTTCGGGATCGGTTTTCGGGTTAGGTTTTCGTGTTTGGGTCTAAGTTTAGGTTAGGTGAATGGATTTAGGAATAGACGTAGGTTTAGTAAAGGGTGAGTTTAGGATCAGGTTTAGGCATAGGTTGAGATTTTCGGGTTGGGGATCGGGTTTAGGGTCGCATGTTCGTATTTGGGTCTAAGTTTAGGTTAGGTGAATCGATTTAGGAATAGGTGTAGGTTTAGTTTAAGTGATTTGAGTTTAGGATTAGGTTTAGGCATAGGTTGAGAGTTTCGGGTTCGGGATCGAGTTTCGGGTTAGGTTTTCGTGTTTGGGTCTAGGTTTAGGTTAGGTGAATGGATTTAGGAATAGGTGTAGGTTTAGTTTAAATGATTTGAGATTAAGATTAGGTTAAGGCACAGGATGAGCTTTTCGGGAACTGGATCGGGTTTTGGGTTAGGTTTTCGTGTTTCCGTATACGTTAAGGTTATGTGAATGGATTCAGGAATAGGTGTAGGTTTAGTTTAAGTGATTTGAGTTTAGGATTAAGTTTTGGCATGGGTTGAGATTTTCGGGTTCGGGATCGGGATTCGGGTTAGGTTTTCGTGTTTGGGTCTAGGTTTAGGTTTGGTGGATGGATTTAGGAGTAGGTTTACGTTTAGTTTAACTGATTTGAGTTTAAGATTAGGTTTAGGCATAGGATGAGCTTTTCGGGTACGGGATCGGGTTTTGGGTTAGGTTTTCGTGTTTCGGTATAGGTTAAGGTTTGGTGAATGGATTTAGGAATAGGTGTAGGTAGAGTTTAAGTGATTTGAGTTTAGGATTAGGTTTAGGCATGGGTTGAGATTTTTGGGTTCGGGATCGGGATTCAGGTTAGGTTTCGTATTTGGGTCTAGGTTTAGGTTAGGTGAATGGATTTAGGAATAGGTGTAGGTTTAGTTGACGTGATTTGAATTTAGGATTAAGTTTAGGCGTAGGTTGAGATTTTCGGGTTCGGGATCAGGTTTAGGTTCACATTTTCGTGCATAGGTCTAAGTTTAGGTTAGGTGAATGGATTTAGGAATAGGTGTACGTTTAGTCTAAGTGATTTGAGTTTAGGATTAGGTTTACACATAGGTTGAGATTTTCTGGTTCGGGATTGGGTTTCGAGTTAGGTTTTCGTGTTTTGGTCTATGTTTAGGTTAGGTGAATGGATTTAGGAATAGGTGTAGGTTTAGTTTAAGTGATTTGAGGTTAGGACTAGGTTTAGGCATAGGTCGAGATTTTCGCGTTCGTGATCGGGTTTCAGGTTAGGTTTTCGTGTTTGGGTCTAAGTTTAGGTTAGGTGAACGGATTTAGGAATAGGTGTAGGTTTAGTTTAAGTGATTTTAGTTTAGGATTAGGTTTAGGCATAGGTTGATATTTTCGAGGTCGGGATTGGATTTTAGATTAGGTTTTCGTGTTTGGGTCTAAGTTTAGGTTAGGTGAATGGATTTAGGAATAGGTGTAGCTTTAGTTTAAGTAATTTGAGTACAGGATTAGGTTTGGGCATCGGTTGAGATTTTCGGTTTCGGGGTCGGGTTTCGTGTTAGGTTTTCGTGTTTGGGTCTAAGTTTAGGTTAGGTGAATGGATTTAGGAATAGGTGTAGGTTTAGTTTAGGTGATTTGAATTTAGGATTAAGTTTAGGCGTAGGTTGAGATTTTCGTGTTTGGGATCGGGTCTAGGTTCACATTTTCGAGTAGGGGTCTACGTTTAGGTTAGGTGAATGGATATAGGAGTAGGTGTTGGTTTAGTTTAAGTGATTTGAGTTTAGGATTAGGTTTAGGCATGGGTTGCGATTTTCAGGTTCCGAATTGGATTTCGGGTTAGGTTTTCTTGTTTGGGTCTAAGTTTACGTTAGGTGAATGGATTTAGGAATAGGTGTAGGTTTAGTATAGGTGATTTGAGTTTAGGATTAGGATTAGGCATAGGTTGAGATTTTCGAGTTCGGGATCGGGTTTAGGCCCGCATTTTCGTATTTGGGTCTAAGTTTAGGTTCGGTGAATGGATTTAGGAATAGGTGTAGGTTTAGTTTAAGTGATTTGACTTTAGAATTAGGTTTAGGCATACGTTGAGATTTTCAGGTTCGGAATTGGATTTCGGGTTAGGTTTTCGTGTTTGGGTCTTAGTTTAGGTTAGGTGAATGGATCTAGGAATAGGTGTAGGTTTAGTTTCAGTGATTTAAGTTTAGGATTAGGGTTAGGTGTAGGTTGAGATTTTCGGGTTCGGGATCGGATTTCGGGTCAGGTTTTCATGTTTGGGTCTAAGTTTAGGTTTTTTGAATGGATTTAGGAATTGGTGTAGGTTTAGTTTAGGTGATTTGAGTTTAGGATTAGGATTAGGCACAGGTTGAGATTTTCGGGTTCGGGATACGGTTTAGGGCTGCATTTTTGTATTTGGGTCTAAGTTTTCGTTAGGTGAATGGATTTAGGAATAGTTGTAGGTTTAGTTTAAGTGATTTGAGTTTAGGATTAGGTTTAGGCATAGGTTGAGATTTTCGGGTTTGGGATAGAGTTTCGGATTAGGTTTTCGTGTTTGGGTCTAAGTTTAGGTTAGGTGAATGGATTTAGGAATAGGTGTAGGTTTAGTTTAAGTGATTTGAGTTTAAGATTAGGTTTAGGCACAGGATGAGCTTTTCGGGTACAGGATCGGGTTTTGGGTTAGGTTTTCGTGTTTCCGTATACGTTAAGGTTAGGTGAATAGATTTAGGAATAGGTGTGGGTTTAGTTTAAGTGATTTGACTTTAAAATTAGGTTTAGGCATACGTTGAGATTTTCAGGTTCGGAATTGGATTTCGGGTTAGGTTTTCGTGTTTGGGTCTAAGTTTAGGTTAGGTGAATGGATTTTGGAATAGGTGTAGGTTTAGTTTCAATGATTTAAGTTTAGGATTAGGTTTAGGCATAGGTTGAGATTTTCGGGTTCGGGATCGAATTTCGGGTCAGGTTTTCGTGTTTGAGTCTAAGTTTAGGTTTTTTGATTGGATTTTGGAATTGGTGTAGGTTTAGTTTAGGTGATTTGGGTTTATGATTAGGGTTAGGCATAGGTTGAGATTTTTGGGTTCGGAATCGGGTTTCGGGTTAGGTTTTCGTGTTTGGGTTTAGGTTTAGGTTAGGTGAATGGATTTAGGAATAGGTGTAGGTTTAGTTTAGGTGATTTGAATTTAGGATTAAGTTTAGGCGTAGGTTGAGATTTTCGTGTTTGGGATCGGGTCTAGGTTCACATTTTCGTGTAGGGGTCTAAGTTTAGGTTAGGTGAATGGATATGGAGTAGGTGTTGGTTTAGTTTAAGTGATTTGAGGTTAGGACTAGGTTTAGGCATAGGTCGAGATTTTCGCGTTCGTGATCGGGTTTCAGGTTAGGTTTTCGTGTTTGGGTCTAAGTTTAGGTTAGGTGAACGGATTTAGGAATAGGTGTAGGTTTAGTTTAAGTGATTTTAGTTTAGGATTAGGTTTAGGCATAGGTTGATATTTTCGAGGTCGGGATTGGATTTCAGATTAGGTTTTCGTGTTTGGGTCTAAGTTTAGGTTAGGTGAATGGATTTAGGAATAGGTGTAGCTTTAGTTTAAGTGATTTGAGTATAGGATTAGGTTTGGGCATCGGTTGAGATTTTCGGTTTCGGGGTCGGGTTTCTTGTTAGGTTTTCGTGTTTGGGTCTAAGTTCAGGTTAGGTGAATGGATTTAGGAATAGGTGTAGGTTTAGTTTAGGTGATTTGAATTTAGGATTAAGTTTAGGCGTAGGTTGAGATTTTCGTGTTTGGGATTGGGTCTAGGTTCCCATTTTCGTGTAGGGGTCTAAGTTTAGGTTAGGTGAATGGATATAGGAGTAGGTGTTGGTTTAGTTTAAGTGATTTGAGTTTAGGATTAGGTTTGGGCATGGGTTGCGATTTTCAGGTTCCGAATTGGATTTCGGGTTAGGTTTTCTTGTTTGGGTCTAAGTTTACGTTAGGTGAATGGATTTAGGAATAGGTGTAGGTTTAGTATAGGTGATTTGAGTTTAGGATTAGGATTAGGCATAGGTTGAGATTTTCAGGTTCGGGATCGGGTTTAGGCCCGCATTTTCGTATTTGGGTCTAAGTTTAGGTTAGGTGAATGGTTTAGGAATAGGTGTAGGTTTAGTTTAAGTGATTTGACTTTAGAATTAGGTTTAGGCATACGTTGAGATTTTCAGGTTCGGAATTGGATTTCGGGTTAGGTTTTCATGTTTGGGTCTAAGTTTAGGTTAGGTGAATGGATCTAGGAATAGGTGTAGGTTTAGTTTAAGTGATTTAAGTTTAGGATTAGGTTTGGGCATAGGATGATATTTTCGAGGTCGGGATTGGATTTCAGATTAGGTTTTCGTGTTTGGGTCTAAGTTTAGGTTAGGTGAATGGATTTAGGAATAGGTGTAGCTTTAGTTTAAGTGATTTGAGTATAGGATTAGGTTTGGGCATCGGTTGAGATTTTCGGTTTCGGGGTCGGGTTTCGTGTTAGGTTTTCGTGTTTGGGTCTAAGTTTAGGTTAGGTGAATGGATTTAGGAATAGGTGTAGGTTTAGTTAGGTGATTTGAATTTAGGATTAAGTTTAGGCGTAGGTTGAGATTTTCGTGTTTGGGATCGGGTCTAGGTTCACATTTTCGTGTAGGGGTCTAAGTTTAGGTTAGGTGAATGGATATAGGAGTAGGTGTTGGTTTAGTTTAAGTGATTTGAGTTTAGGATTAGGTTTGGGCATGGGTTGCGATTTTCAGGTTCCGAATTGGATTTCGGGTTAGGTTTTCTTGTTTGGGTCTAAGTTTACGTTAGGTGAATGGATTTAGGAATAGGTGTAGGTTTAGTATAGGTGATTTGAGTTTAGGATTAGGATTAGGATTAGGCATAGGTTGAGATTTTCAGGTTCGGGATCGGGTTTAGGCCCGCATTTTCGTATTTGGGTCTAAGTTTAGGTTAGGTGAATGGTTTAGGAATAGGTGTAGGTTTAGTTTAAGTGATTTGACTTTAGAATTTGGTTTAGGTATACGTTGAGATTTTCAGGTTCGGAATTGGATTTCGGGTTAGGTTTTCGTGTTTGCGTCTAAGTTTAGGTTAGGTGAATGGATCTAGGAATAGGTGTAGGTTTAGTTTAAGTGATTTAAGTTTAGGATTAGGTTTAGGCATAGGTTGATATTTTCGAGGTCGGGATTGGATTTCAGATTAGGTTTTCGTGTTTGGGTCTAAGTTTAGGTTAGGTGGATGGATTTAGGAATAGGTGTAGCTTTAGTTTAAGTGATTTGAGTATAGGATTAGGTTTGGGCGTCGGTTGAGATTTTCGTTTTCCGGGTCGGGTTTCGTGTTAGGTTTTCGTGTTTGGGTCTAAGTTTAGGTTAGGTGAATGGATTTAGGAATAGGTGTAGGTTTAGTTAGGTGATTTGAATTTAGGATTAAGTTTAGGCGTAGGTTGAGATTTTCGTGTTTGGGATCGGGTCTAGGTTCACATTTTCGTGTAGGAGTCTAAGTTTAGGTTAGGTGAATGGATATAGGAGTAGGTGTTGGTTTAGTTTAATGGCCCGTTTGGCGCCATGGATTTGAGGAGAAGTGAGGAGAAGTGGATTCCATTATATGAATTCTCATCGATTCCACTTCTTATCAATTGCAGATTTTCTGTTTGGCATCCAAGATTTGAGAGAAATCAAACATGAAGGAATGGACGGTGTGAATTTTAATCCCACCGTATGCCCACCGTATTAGCCTCGATTTTTAAATCCATGCCATTCATCCATTTTTACATATCATTTTATGCCAAGATCCAGAAAATAAAGCAAATCCACATCTAAAGTGGACCATAAAACAAGAAAAAATGGAGGGTGAGACCTTTATGATGCACAAAAGTCTTGGATTAAACTGAAATTTGTGTGGTCCCTTCATCCCGGTCTTTGTGACCTTATCAACAAGTTGGATGGAAAATGTACATCAGGTTGGGTTCCATAGTTATGGCCCGTTTGGCACCATGGATTTGAGGAGAAGTGAGGAGACGTGGATTCCATGATATGAATTCTCATCGATTCCACTTCTTATCAATTCTAGATTTTCTGTTTGGCAGCCAAGATTTGAGAGAAATCAAACATGAAGGAATGGACGGTGTAAATTTTAATCCCACCATATGCCTATCGTATTAGCCTTGATTTATAAATCCATGCCATTCATCCATTTTTACATATCATTTTATGCCAAGATCCAAAAAATAAAGCAAATCCACATCTAAACTGGACCATAAAACAAGAAAAAATGGAGAGTGAGACCCTTATGATGCACAAAAGTCTTGGATTAAACTAAAATTTGTGTGGTCCCTTCATCTCGATCTTTGTGACCTTATCAACAAGTTGGATGGAAAATGTACATCATGTTGGGTCCCATAGTTAGGGACACATTACGGTGGGTCCCACGTTGGGAAGGATTTCTCCTCAAATCCCACCTTTTTTTGAGGATTTGAAAAAGGGCTAAAAGTGCCTTTTTGAGTTCTCCTGGATTCCACTCAAATCCACTTCTCATCAAATCCATGGTGCCAAACATAATAAAGCAACCAGTTTCTCCTCCTTTCTCCTCCTTTCTCCTCAAATCCATGGTGCCAAACGGGCCATAAGTGATTTGAGTTTAGGATTAGGTTTGGGCATGGGTTGCGATTTTCAGGTTCCGAATTGGATTTCGGGTTAGGTTTTCTTGTTTGGGTCTAAGTTTACGTTAGGTGAATGGATTTAGGAATAGGTGTAGGTTTAATATAGGTGATTTGAGTTTAGGATTAGGATTAGGCATAGGTTGAGACTTTCGGGTTCGGGATCGGGTTTAGGCCCGCATTTTCGAATTTGGGTCTAAGTTTAGGTTAGGTGAATGGATTTAGGAATAGGTGTAGGTTTAGTTTAAGTGATTTGACTTTAGAATTAGGTTCAGGCATACGTTGAGATTTTCAGGTTCGGAATTGGATTTCGGGTTAGGATTTCGTGTTTGGGTCTAAGTTTAGGTTAGGTGAATGGATCTAGGAATAGGTGTAGGTTTAGTTTCAGTGATTTAAGTTTAGGATTAGGATTAGGTGTAGGTTGAGATTTTCGGGTTCGGGATCGGATTTCGGGTCAGGTTTTCATGTTTGGGTCTAAGTTTAGGTTTTTGGAATGGATTTAGGAATTGGTGTAGGTTTAGTTTAGGTGATTTGAGTTTAGGATTAGGATTAGGCACAGGTTGAGATTTTCGGGTTCGGGATACGGTTTAGGGCTGCATTTTCGTATTTGGGTCTAAGTATAGGTTAGGTGAATGGATTTAGGAATAGTTGTAGGCTTAGTTTAAGTGATTTGAGTTTAGGATTAGGTTTAGGCATAGGTTGAGATTTTCGGGTTCGGGATAGAGTTTCGGGTTAGGTTTTCGTGTTTGGGTCTAGGTTCAGGTTAGGTGAATGGATTTAGGAATAGGTGTAGGTTTAGTTTAAGTGATTTAAGTTTAAGATTAGGTTTAGGCACAGGATGAGCTTTTCGGGTACTGGATCGGGTTTTGGGTTAGGTTTTCGTGTTTCCGTATACGTTAAGGTTAGGTGAATAGATTTAGGAATAGGTGTAGGTTTTGTTTAAGTGATTTGAGTTTAGGATTAAGTTTAGGCATGGGTTGAGATTTTCGGGTTCGGGATCGGGATTCGAGTTTGGTTTTCGTGTTTGTGTCTAGGTTTAGGTTAGGTGAATGGATTTTGTAATAGGTGTAGGTTTAGTTTAAGTGATTTGAGTTTAAGATTAGGTTTAGGCATAGGATGAGCTTTTCGGGTACGGGATTGGGTTTTGGGTTAGGTTTTCGTGTTTCAGTATAGGTTAAGGTTAGGTGAATGGATTTAGGAATAGGTGTAGGTTTAGTTTAAGTGATTTGAGTTTAGGATTAGGTTTAGGCATGGGTTGAGATTTTTGGGTTCGGGATCGGGATTCGGGTTAGGTTTTCATGTTTGGGTCTAGGTTTAGGTTAGGTGAATGGATTTAGGAATAGGTGTAAGTTTAGATTAAGTGATTTGAGTTTAGGATTAGGTTTAGGCATAGGTTGAGATTTTCGGGTTCGTGATCGTGTTTCGGGCCGCATTTTCGTATTTGGGTCTAAGTTTAGGTTAGGTGAATGGATTTAGGAATAGGTGTGGGTTTAGTTTAAGTGATTTGACTTTAGAATTAGGTTTAGGCATACGTTAAGATTTTCAGGTTTGGAATTGGATTTCGGGTTAGGTTTTCGTGTTTGGGTCTAAGTTTAGGTTAGGTGAATGGATTTTGGAATAGGTGTAGGTTTAGTTTCAGTGATTAAGTTTAGGATTAGGTTTAGGCATAGGTTGAGATTTTCGGGTTCGGGATCGGATTTCGGGTCAGGTTTTCGTGTTTGGGTCTAAGTTTACGTTTTTTGAATGGATTTTGGAATTGGTGTAGGTTTAGTTTAGGTGAGTTGAGTTTAGGTTTAGGATTACGCACAGGTTGAGATTTTCAGGTTCGGGATCCGGTTTAGGGCCGCATTTTCGTATTTGGGTCTATGTTTAGATTAGGTGAATGGATTTAGGAATAGGTGTAGGTTTAGTTTAAGTGATTTGAGTTTAGGATTAGGTTTAGGCGTAGGTTGATATTTTCGGGTTCGGGATCGGGTTTCGGGTTAGGTTTTCGTGTTTGGGTCTAGGTTTATTTTAGGTGAATGGATTTAGGAATAGGTGTAGGTTTAGTTTAAGTGATTTGACTTTAGAATTAGGTTTAGGCATACGTTGAGATTTTCGGGTTTGGGATTGGATTCCGGGTTAGCTTTTTGTGTTTGGGGCTAACTTTAGGGTAGGTGAATGGATTTAGGAATAGGTGTAAGTTTAGTTTAAGTGATTTGAGTTTAGGATTAGGTTTAGGCATAGGTTGAGATTTTCGAGTTCGGGATCGGGTTTAGGGCCGCATTTTCGTATTTGGGTCTAAGTTTAGGTTAGGTGAATGGATTTAGGAATAGGTGTAGGTTTAGTTTAAGTGATTTGACTTTAGAATTAGGTTTAGGCATACGTTGAGATTTTCGGGTTTGGGATTGGATTCCGGGTTAGCTTTTTGTGTTTGGGTCTAACTTTAGGGTAGGTGAATGGATTTAGAAATAGGTGTAGGTTTAGTTTAAGTGAATTGAGTTTAGGATTAGGTTTAGGCATAGGTTGAGATTTTCGGGTTCGGGATCGGGTTTCGGGTTAGGTTTTCGTGTTTGGGTCTAGGTTTAGGTTTGGTGAGTGGATTTAGGAATAGACGTAGGTTTAGTATAGGTGATTTGAGTTTAGGATCAGGTTTAGGCATAGGTTGAGATTTTCGGGTTTGGGATCGGGTTTAGGGTGGCATGTTCGTATTTGGGTCTAAGTTTAGGTTAGGTGAATCGATTTAGGAATAGGTGTAGGTTTAGTTTAAGTGAATTGAGTTTAGGATTAGGTTTAGGCATAGGTTGAGATTTTCAAGTTCGGAATTGGATTTCGGGTTAGATTTTCGTGTTTGGGTCTAAGTTTAGGTTAGGTGAATGGATTTAGGAATAGGTGTAGGTTTAGTACAGGTTATTTGAGTTTAGGATTAGGATTAGGCATAGGTCGTGATTTTCGAGTTCGGGATCCAGTTTAGGGCCGCATTTTCGCATTTGGGTCTATGTTTAGATTAGGTGAATGGATTTAGGAATAGGTGTAGGTTTAGTTTAAGTGATTTGACTTTAGAATTAGCTTTAGGCATACGTTGAGATTTTCAGGTTCGGAATTAGATTCCAGGTTAGGTTTTCATGTTTGGGTCAAAGTTTAGGTTTTTTGAATGGATTTTGGAATTGGTGTAGGTTTAGTTTAGGTGATTTGAGTTTAGGATTAGGATTAGGCACAGGTTGAGATTTTCGGGTTCGGGATCCGGTTCAGGGCCGCATTTTCGTATTTGGGTCTATGTTTAGGTTTGGTGAATGGATTTAGGAATAGGTGTAAGTTTAGTGTAAGTGATTTGTGTTTAGGATTACCTTTAGGCATAAGTTGTGATTTTCAGGTTCGGGATCGGGTTTCGGGTTAGGTTTTCGTGTTTGGGTCTAAGTTTAGGTTAGGTGAATGGATTTAAGAATAGGTGTAGGTTTAGTTTCAGTGATTTAAGTTTAGGATTAGGTTTAGGCATAGGTTGAGATTTTTGGGTTCGGGATCGGGTTTCGATTCAGGTTTTCGTGTTTGGGTCTAGGTTTAGGTTCTTTGAATGGATTTAGGAATTGGTGTAGGTTTAGTTTAGGTGATTTGAGTTTAGGATTAGGAGTAGGCACAGGGTGAGATTTTCGGGTTCGGGATCGGGTTTAGGGCCGCATTTTCGTATTTAGGTCTAAGTTTAGGTTAGGTGAATGGATTTAGGAATAGGTGTAGGTTTAGTTTAAGTGATTTGAGTTTAGGATTAGGTTTAGGCATACATTGAGATTTTCGGGTTTGGGATTGGCTTCCGGGTTAGCTTTTCGTGTTTGGGTCTAACTTTAGGGTAGGTGAATGGATTTAGGAATAGGTGTAGGTTTAGTTTAAGTGATTTGAGTTTAGGATTAGGTTTAGGCATACGTTGAGATTTTCAGGTTCGGAATCGGATTTCGGGTTAGGATTTCGTGTTTGGGTCAAGGTTTAGGTTAGGTGAGTGGATTTAGGAATAGACGTAGGTTTAGTATCGATGATTTGAGTTTAGGATCAGGTTTAGGGATAGGTTGAGATTTTCGGGTTCGGGATCGGGTTTAGGGCCGCATTTTCATATGTGTGTCTAAGTTTAGGTTAGGTGAATGGATTTAGGAATCGTTGTAGGTTTAGTTTAAGTGATTTGAGTTTAAGATTAGGTTTAGGCATAGGATGAGATTTTCGGATTTGGGATTGGATTCCGGGTTAGCTTTTCGTGTTTGGGTCTAACTTTAGGGTAGGTGAATGGATTTAGGAATAGGTGTAGGTTTAGTATAGGTGATTTGAGTTTATGATTAGGATTAGGCATAGGTTGAGATTTTCGAGTTCGGGATCCGGTTTAGGGCCGCATTTTCGTATTTGGGTCTAAGTTTAGGTTAAGTGAACGGATTTAGGAATAGGTGTAGGTTTAGTTTAAGTGATTTGACTTTAGAATTAGGTTTAGGCATACGTTAAGATTTTCAGGTTCGGAATTGGATTTCGGGTTAGCTTTTCATGTTTGGGTCTAAGTTTAGGTTAGCTGAATGGATTTAGGAATAGGTGTAGGTTTAGTTTCAGTGATTTAAGTTTAGGATTAGGTTTAGGCATAGGTTGAGATTTTCGTGTTCGGGATCGGGTTTCGGGTCAGCTTTTCGCGTTTTCGTCTAAGTTTAAGTTAGGTGAATGGATTTAGGAATAGGTGTAGGTTTAGTATAGGTGATTTGAGTTTAGGATTAGGATTAGGCATAGGTTGAGATTTTCGGGTTCGGGATCCGGTTTGGGGCCGCATTTTCGTATTTGGGTTAAAGTTTAGGTTAGGTAAATGGATTTAGGAATAAGTGTAGGTTTAGTTTAAGTGATTTGAGTTTAGGATTCGGTTTAGGCATACATTGAGATTTTCGGGTTCGGGAACGGGTTTCGGGTTCGGTTTTTGTGTTTCGGTGTAGGTTTAGGTTAGGTGAATGGATTTAGGAATTGCTATAGGTTTAGTGTAATTGATTTGGGTTTAGGATTACGTTTAGGCATAGGTTGAGATTTTCAGGTTCGGGATCGGGTTTCGGGTTAGGTTTTCGTGTTTGGGTCTAGGTTTAGCTTAGGAAAATGGATTTAGGAATAGGTGTAGGTTTAGTTTAAGTGTTTTGAGTTTAGGATTCGGTTTAGGCATAGGTTGAGATTTTCGGGTTCGGGAACGGGTTTCGGGTTCGGTTTTTGTGTTTCGGTGTAGGTTTAGGTTAGGTGAATGGATTTAGGAATTGCTATAGGTTTAGTGTAATTGATTTGGGATTAGGATTATGTTTAGGCATAGGTTGAGATTTTCAGGTTCGGGATCGGGTTTCGGGTTAGGTTTTCGTGTTTGGGTCTAGGTTTAGCTTAGGAAAATGGATTTAGGAATAGGTGTAGGTTTAGTTTAAGTGTTTTGAGTTTAGGATTCGGTTTAGGCATCGGTTGAGATTTTCGGGCTCGGGATCGGGTTTCGGGTTAGGTTTTCGTGTTTGGGTTTAGGTTTAGGTTAGGTGAATGGATTTAGGAATAGGTATAGGTTTAGTTTAAGTGATTTGAGTTTAGGATTAGGTTTAGGCATAGGTTGAGATTTTCGGGTTCGGGATCGAATTTCGGGTTAGGTTTTCGTGTTTGGGTCTATGTTTAGGTTAGGTGAATGGATTTAGGAATAGGTGTAGGTTTAGTTTTAGTGATTTGAGTTTAGGATTAGGTTTAGGCATCGGTTGAGATTTTCAGGATCGGGATCGAGTTTCGGGTTAGGTTTTCGTGTTTGTATCTAAGTTTAGGTTAGGTGACTGGATTTTGGAATAGGTGTAAGTTTAGTTTAGGTGATATGAGTTTAGGATTAACTTTAGGCATAGGTTGAGATTTTCAGGTTCGGGATCGGTTTCCGGGTTAGATTTTCGTTTTTGGGTCCAAGTTTAGGTTAGGTGAATGGATTTAGGAATAGGCGTTGGTTTTGTATTGGTGATTTGAGTTTAAGATCAGGTTTAGGCATAGGTTAAGATGTTCAAGTTCGGGATCGGGTATAGGGTCGATTGATCGTATTTGGGTCTAAGTTTAGGTTAGGTGAATCGATTTAGGAATCGGTGTTGGCTTAGTTTAAGTGATTTGAGTTTAGGATTAGGTTTCGGCATAGGTTGAGATTTTCGGGTTTGGGATCGAGTTTCGGGTTAGGTTTTCGTGTTTGGGTCTAGGTTTTGGTTAGGTGAATGGATTTAGGAATAGGTGAAGGTTTAGTTTAAGTGATTTGAGTTTAATATTAGGTTTAGGCATAGGATCAGCTTTTCGGGTATGAGAACGGGTTTTGGGTTAGGTTTTCCTGTTTCGGTATAGGTTAAGGTTAGGTGAATGGATTTAGGAATAGGTGTAGGTTTAGTTTAAGTGATTTGAGTTTTGGATTAGGTTTAGGCATGGGTTGAGATTTTCGGGTTCGGCATCGAGATTCAAGTTAGGTTTTCATTTTTGGGTCTAGGTTTAGGTTAGGTGAATGGATTTAGGAATAGGTGTAAGTTTAGTTTAAGTGATTTGAGTTTAGGATTCGGTTTAGGCATACGTTGAGATTTTCGGGTTCGGGATCGTGTTTAGTGACGCATTTTAATATTTGGGTCTAAGTTTAGGTTAGGTCAATAGATTTAGGAATAG
Organism: Liriodendron chinense; assembly: GCA_003013855.2. Taxonomy (NCBI): domain Eukaryota; kingdom Viridiplantae; phylum Streptophyta; class Magnoliopsida; order Magnoliales; family Magnoliaceae; genus Liriodendron; species Liriodendron chinense. The sequence continues at coordinate 44,545 of PVNU02001972.1, read as the reverse complement.
GTGTAGGTTTAGTTTAAGTGATATGACTTTAGAATTAGGTTTAGGCATACATTGAGATTTTCAGGTTCGGAATTGGATTTGAGGTTAGGTTTTCGTGTTCAGGTATAAGTGTAGGTTAGGTGAATGGATTGAGGAATAGGTGTAGGTTTAGTTTAGGTGATTTGAGTTTAGTATTAGGTTTAGGCATGGGTTGAGATTTTAGGGTTCGGGATCGGGATTCGGGTTAGTTTTTCGTGTTTAGGTCTAGGTTTAGGTTAGGTGAATGGATTTAGGAATAGGTGTAAGTTTAGATTAAGTGATTTGAGTTTAGGATTAGGTTTAGGCATAGGTTGAGATTTTCGGGTTCGGGATCGTGTTTAGGGCCGCATTTTCGTATTTGGGTCTAAGTTTAGGTTTGGTTTATGGATTTAGGAATAGGTGTAGGTTTAGTTTAAGTGATTTGAGTTTAGGATTAGGTTTAGGCATACGTTGAGATTTTCGGGTTTGGGATTGGATTTCGGGTTAGCTTTTCGTGTTTGGGTCTAACTTTAGGGTAGGTGAATGGATTTAGGAATAGGTGTAGGTTTAGTTTAAGTGATTTGAGTTTAGGATTAGGTTTAGGCATAGGTTGAGATTTTCGGGTTCGGGATCGGGTTTCGGGTTAGGTTTTCGTGTTTGGGTCTAGGTTTAGGTTTGGTGAGTGGATTTAGGAATAGACGTAGGTTTAGTATAGTTGATTTGAGTTTAGGATCAGGTTTAGGCATAGGTTGAGATTTTCGGGTTCGGGATCGGGTTTAGGGTGGCATGTTCGTATTTGGGTCTAAGTTTAGGTTAGGTGAATCGATTTAGGAATAGGTGTAGGTTTAGTTTAAGTGAATTGAGTTTAGGATTAGGTTTAGGCATAGATTGAGATTTTCAAGTTCGGAATTGGATTTCGGGTTAGGTTTTCGTGTTTGGGTCTAAGTTTAGGTTAGGTGAATGGATTTAGGAATAGGTGTAGGTTTAGTATAGGTTATTTGAGTTTAGGATTAGGAGTAGGCATGGTTGAGATTTTCGAGTTCGGGATCAGGTTTAGTGCCGCATTTTCGTATTTGGGTCTAAGTTTAGGTTGGTGAATAGATTTAGGAATAGGTGTAGGTTTAGTTTAAGTGATTTGACTTTAGAATTAGGTTTAGGCATACGTTGAGATTTTCAGGTTCGGAATTGGATTTCGGGTTAGCTTTTCGTTTTTGGGTCTAAGTTTAGGTTAGGTGAATGGATTTAGGAATAGGTGTAGGTTTAGTTTCAGTGATTTAAGTTTAGGATTAGGTTTAGGCATAGGTTGAGGTTTTCGTGTTTGGGATCGGGTTTCGGGTCAGGTTTTCGCGTTTTCGTCTAAGTTTAGGTTAGGTGAATGGATTTAGGAATAGGTGTAGGTTTAGTATAGGTGATATGAGTTTAGGATTAGGATTAGGCATAGGTTGAGATTTTCGGGTTCGGGATCCGGTTTGGGGCCGCATTTTCATATTTGGTTTTAAGTTTAGGTTAGGTGAATGGATTTAGGAATAGGTGTAGGTTTAGTTTAAGTGATTTGAGTTTAGGATTAGGTTTAGGCATAGGTTGAGATTTTCGGGTTCGGGAACGGGTTTCGGGTTCGGTTTTTGTGTTTCGGTCTAGGTTTAGGTTAGGTGAATGGATTTGGGAATAGGTGTAGGTTTAGTGTAATTGATTTTAGTTTAGGATTACGTTTAGGCATAGGTTGAGATTTTCAGGTTCGGGATCGGGTTTCGGGTTAGGTTTTCGTGTTTGGGTCTAGGTTTAGCTTAGGTGAATGGATTTAGGAATAGGTGTAGGTTTAGTTTAAGTTGTTTGAGTTTAATATTAGGTTTAGGCATAGGTTGAGATTTTCAAGTTCGGGATTGGATTTCGGGTTAGGTTTTCGTGTTTGGGTCTAAGTTTAGGTTAGGAAAATGGATTTACGAATAGGTGTAGCTTTAGTTTAAGTGATTTGAGTATAGGATTAGGTTTAGGCATCGGTTGAGATTTTCGGGTTCGGGGTCGGGTCTCGGGTTAGGTTTTCTTGTTTGGATCTAAGTTTAGGTTAGGTGAATGGATTTAGAAATAGGTGTAGGATTAGTTTAGGTGATTTAAGTTTAGGATTATGTTTAGGCATAGGGTGAGATTTTCGGGTTCGAGTACGGGTTTCGGGTTAGGTTTTCGTGTTTGGGTCTAAGTTTAGGTTAGGTGAATGGTTTTAGGAATTGGTGTAGGTTTAGTTTAGTAATTTGAGTTTAGGGTTTGGTTTAGGCATCGGTTGAGATTTTCGGGATCGGGATCGAGTTTCGGGTTAGGTTTTCGTGTTTGTGTCTAAGTTTAGGTTAGGTGACTGGATTTTGGAATTGGTGTAGGTTTAGTTTAGGTGATATAAGTTTAGGATTAACTTTAGGCATAGGTTGAGATTTTCAGGTTCGGGATCGATTTCCGGGTTAGATTTTCATTTTTGGGTCCAAGTTTAGGTTAGGTGAATGGATTTTGGAATAGGCGTTGGTTTAGTATTGGTGATTTGAGTTTAAGATCAGGTTTAGGCATAGGTTGAGATTTTCAAGTTCGGGATCGGGTTTAGGGTCGATTGATCGTATTTCGGTCTAAGTTTAGGTTAGGTGAATCGATTTAGGAATAGGTGTAGGCTTAGTTTAAGTGATTTGAGTTAAGGATTAGGTTTGGGCATAGGTTGAGATTTTCGGGTTCGAGATCGGGTTTCGGGTTAGGTTTTCGTGTTTCGGTCTAAGTTTAGGATAGGTGAATGGATTTAGGAATAGGTGTAGGTTTAGTTTAAGTTGTTTGAGTTTAATATTAGGTTTAGGCATAGGTTGAGATTTTCGAGTTCGGGATTGGTTTTCAGGTTAGGTTTTCGTGTTTGGGTCTAAGTTTAGGTTAGGAAAATGGATTTACGAATAGGTGTAGCTTTAGTTTAAGTGATTTGAGTATAGGATTAGGTTTAGGCATCCGTTGAGATTTTCGGGTACGGGGTCGGGTTTCGGGTTAGGTTTTCGTGTTTGGGTCTAAGTTTAGGTTAGGTGAATGGATTTAGAAATAGGTGTAGGTTTAGTTTAGGTGATTTAAGTTTAGGATTATGTTTAGGCATAGGGTGAGATTTTCGGGTTCGAGTTCGGGTTTCTGGTTAGGTTTTCGTGTTTGGGTCTAAGTTTAGGTTAGGTGAATGGATTTAGGAATAGGTGTAGGTTTAGTTTAGTGATTTGAGTTTAGGGTTAGGTTTAGGAATCGGTTGAGATTTTCGGGATCGGGATCAAGTTTCGGGTTAGGTTTTCGTGTTTGTTTCTAAGTTTAGGTTAGGTGACTGGATTTTGGAATAGGTGTAGGTTTAGTTTAGGTGATATGAGTTTAGGATTAAATTTAGGCATAGGTTGAGATTTTCAGTTTCGGGATCGGTTTTCCGGGTTAGATTTTCATTTTTGGGTCCAAGTTTAGGTTAGGTGAATGGATTTAGGAATACGCGTTGGTTTAGTATTTGTGATTTGAGTTTAAGATCAGGTTTAGGCATAGGTTGAGATGTTCAAGTTCGGGATCGGGTTTAGGGTCGATTGATCGTATTTGGGTCTAAGTTTAGGTTAGGTGAATCGATTTAGGAATAGGTGTAGGCATAGTTTAAGTGATTTAAGTTTAGGATTAAGTTTGGGCATAGGTTGAGATTTTCGGGTTTGGGATCGAGTTTCGGGTTAGGTTTTCGTGTTTGGGTCTATGTTTTGGTTAAGTGAATGGATTTCAGAATAGGTGAAGGTTTAGCTTAAGTGATTTGAGTTTAATATTAGGTTTAGGCATAGGATGAGCTTTTGGGTACTGGAACGGGTTTTGGGTTACGTTTTCCTGTTTCGGTATAGGTTAAGGTTAGGTGAATGGATTTAGGAATAGGTGTAGGTTTAGTTTAAGTGATTTGAGTTTAGGATTAGGTTTAGGCATAGGTTGAGATTTTCGGGTTCGGGATCGGGTTTCGGGTTAGGTTTTCATTTTTGGGTCTAGGTTTAGGTTAGGTGAATGGATTTAGGAATAGACGTAGGTTTAGTATAGTTGATTTGAGTTAGGATCAGGTTTAGGCATAGGTTGAGATTTTCGGGTTCGGGATCGGGTTTAGGGTGGCATGTTCGTATTTGGGTCTAAGTTTAGGTTAGGTGAATCGATTTAGGAATAGCTGTAGGTTTAGTTTAAGTGAATTGAGTTTAGGATTAGGTTTAGGCATAGGTTGAGATTTTCAAGTTCGGAATTGGATTTCGGGTTAGGTTTTCGTGTTTGGGTCTAAGTTTAGGTTAGGTGAATGGATTTAGGAATAGGTGTAGGTTTCGTATAGGTTATTTGAGTTTAGGATTAGGAGTAGGCATAGGTTGAGATTTTCGAGTTCGGAATTCGATTTCGGGTTAGCTTTTCGTGTTTGGGTCGAAGTTTAGGTTAGGTGAATGGATTTAGGAATAGGTGTAGGTTTAGTTTCAGTGATTTAAGTTTAGGATTAGGTTTAGGCATAGGTTGAGATTTTCGTGTTTGGGATCGGGTTTCGGGTCAGGTTTTCGCGTTTTCGTCTAAGTTTAGGTTAGGTGAATGGATTTAGGAATAGGTGTAGGTTTAGTGTAGGTGATTTGAGTTTAGGATTAGGATTAGGCATAGGTCGAGATTTTCGGGTTCGGGATCCTGTTTGGGGCCGCATTTTCGTATTTGGGTTTAAGTTTAGGTTAGGTGAATGGATTTAGGAATAGGTGTAGGTTTAGTTTAAGTGATTTGAGTTTAGGATTAGGTTTAGGCATTGGTTGAGATTTTCGCGTTCGGGAACGGGTTTCGGGTTCGGTTTTTGTGTTTCGGTCTAGGTTTAGGTTAGGTGAATGGATTTAGGAATAGGTGTAGGTTTAGTTTCAGTGATTTAAGTTTAGGATTAGGTTTAGGCATAGGTTGAGATTTTCGGGTTCGGGAACGGGTTTCGGGCTCGGTTTTTGTGTTTCGGTCTAGGTTTAGGTTAGGTGAATGGATTTGGGAATAGGTGTAGGTTTAGTGTAATTGATTTGAGTTTAGGATTACGTTTAGGCATAGGTTGAGATTTTCAGGTTCGGGATCGGGTTTCGGGTTAGGTTTTCGTGTTTAGCTCTAGGTTTAGCTTAGGTGAATGGATTTAGGAATAGGTGTAGGTTTAGTTTAAGTTGTTTGAGTTTAATATTAGGTTTAGGCATAGGTTGAGATTTTCGAGTTCGGGATTGGATTTCAGGTTAGGTTTTCGTGCTTGGATCTAAGTTTAGGTTAGGAAAATGGATTTACGAATAGGTGTAGCTTTAGTTTAAGTGATTTGAGTATAGGATTAGGTTTAGGCATCGGTTGAGATTTTCGGGTTCGGGGTCGGGTTTCGGGTTAGGTTTTCGTGTTTGGGTCTAAGTTTAGGTTAGGTGAATGGATTTAGAAATAGGTGTAGGTTTAGTTTAGGTGATTTAAGTTTAGGATTATGTTTAGGCATAGGGTGAGATTTTCGGGTTCGAGTTCGGGTTTCGGGTTAGGTTTTCGTGTTTGGGTCTAAGTTTAGGTTAGGTGAATGGTTTTAGGAATAGGTGTAGGATTAGTTTAGTGATTTGAGTTTAGGTTTAGGTATAGGCATCGGTTGAGATTTTCGGGATCGGGATCGAGTTTCGGGTTAGGTTTTCGTGTTTGTGTCTAAGTTTAGGTTAGGTGACTGGATTTGGAATAGGTGTAGGTTTAGTTTAGGTGATATGAGTTTAGGATTAACTTTAGGCATAAGTTGAGATTTTCAGGTTCGGGATCGGTTTCCGGGTTAGATTTTCGTTTTTGGGTCCAAGTTTAGGTTAGGTGAATGGATTTAGGAATAGGCGTTGGTTTAGTATTGGTGATTTGAGTTTAAGATCAGGTTTAGGCATAGGTTGAGATGTTCGGGTTTGGGATCGAGTTTCGGGTTAGGTTTTCGTGTTTGGGTCTAGGTTTTGGTTAAGTGAATGGATTTAGGAATAGGTGAAAGTTTAGTTTAAGTGATTTGAGTTTAATATTAGGTTTAGGCATAGGATGAGCTTTTCAGGTACAGGAACGGGTTTTGGGTTAGGTTTTCCTGTTTCGGTATAGGTTAAGGTTAGGTGAATGGATTTAGGAATAGGTGTAGGTTTAGTTTAAGTGATTTGAGTTTTGGATTAGGTTTAGGCAGGGGTTGAGATTTTCGGGTTCGGCATCGAGATTCAGGTTAGGTTTTCGTTTTTGGGTCTAGGTTTAGGTTAGGTGAATGGATTTAGGAATAGGTGTAAGTTTAGTTTAAGTGATTTGAGTTTACGATTAGGTTTCGGCATACGTTGAGATTTTCAGGTTCGGGATCGGGTTTAGTGCCGCATTTTCGTATTTGGGTCTAAGTTTAGGTTAGGTGAATAGATTTAGGAATAGGTGTAGGTTTTGTTTAAGTGATTTGACTTTAGAATTAGGTTTAGGCATACGTTGAGATTTTCAGGTTCGGAATTGGATTTCGGGTTAGGTTTTCGTGTTCGGGTATAAGTTTAGGTTAGGTGAATGGATTGAGGAATAGGTGTAGGTTTAGTTTAAGTGATTTGAGTTTAGGATTAGGTTTAGGCATGGGTTGAGATTATTGGGTTCGGGATCGGGATTCGGGTTAGGTTTTCGTGTTTAGGTCTAGGTTTAGGTTAGGTGAATGGATTTAGGAATAGGTGTAAGTTTAGATTAAGTGATTTGAGTTTAGGATTAGGTTTAGGCATAGGTTTAGATTTTCGGGTTCGGGATCGTGTTTAGTGCCGCATTTTCGTATTTGGGTCTAATTTTAGGTTAGGTGAATAGATTTATGGATAGGTGTAGGTTTAGTTTATGTGATTTGACTTTTGAATTTGGTTTAGGCATACGTTGAGATTTTCAGGTTCGGAATTGGATTCCGGGTTAGGTTTTCGTGTTTGGGTCTAAGTTTAGGTTAGGTGAATGGATTTAAGAATAGGTGTAGGTTTAGTTTCAGTGATTTAAGTTTAGGATTAGGTTTAGGGATAGGTTGAGATTTTCGGGGTCGGGATCCGGTTCAGGGCTGCATTTTCGTATTTGGGTCTAAGTATAGGTTAGGTGAATGGATTCAGGAATAGGTGTAGGTTTAGTTTAAGTGATTTGAGTTTAGGATTAGGTTTAGGCATACGTTGAGATTTTCAGGTTTGGAATTGGATTTCGGGTTAGCTTTTCATGTTTGGGTCTAAGTTTAGGTTAGCTGAATGGATTTAGGAATAGGTGTAGGTTTAGTTTCAGTGATTTAAGTTTAGGATTAGGTTTAGGCATAGGTTGAGATTTTCGTGTTTGGGATCGGGTTTCGGGTCAGCTTTTCGCGTTTTCGTCTAAGTTTAAGTTAGGTGAATGGATTTAGGAATAGGTGTAGGTTTAGTATAGGTGATTTGAGTTTAGGATTAGGATTAGGCATAGGTTGAGATTTTCGGGTTCGGGATCCGGTTTGGGGCCGCATTTTCGTATTTGGGTTAAAGTTTAGGTTAGGTAAATGGATTTAGGAATAAGTGTAGGTTTAGTTTAAGTGATTTGAGTTTAGGATTCGGTTTTAGGCATAGGTTGAGATTTTCGGGTTCGGGAACGGGTTTCGGGTTCGGTTTTTGTGTTTCGGTGTAGGTTTAGGTTAGGTGAATGGATTTAGGAATTGCTATAGGTTTAGTGTAATTGATTTGGGTTTAGGATTACGTTTAGGCATAGGTTGAGATTTTCAGGTTCGGGATCGGGTTTCGGGTTAGGTTTTCGTGTTTGGGTCTAGGTTTAGCTTAGGAAAATGGATTTAGGAATAGGTGTAGGTTTAGTTTAAGTGTTTTGAGTTTAGGATTCGGTTTAGGCATCGGTTGAGATTTTCGGGCTCGGGATCGGGTTTCGGGTTAGGTTTTCGTGTTTGGGTTTAGGTTTAGGTTAGGTGAATGGATTTAGGAATAGGTATAGGTTTAGTTTAAGTGATTTGAGTTTAGGATTAGGTTTAGGCATAGGTTGAGATTTTCGGGTTCGGGATCGAATTTCGGGTTAGGTTTTCGTGTTTGGGTCTATGTTTAGGTTAGGTGAATGGATTTAGGAATAGGTGTAGGTTTAGTTTTAGTGATTTGAGTTTAGGATTAGGTTTAGGCATCGGTTGAGATTTTCAGGATCGGGATCGAGTTTCGGGTTAGGTTTTCGTGTTTGTATCTAGTTAGGTTAGGTGACTGGATTTTGGAATAGGTGTAAGTTTAGTTTAGGTGATATGAGTTTAGGATTAACTTTAGGCATAGGTTGAGATTTTCAGGTTCGGATCGGTTTCCGGGTTAGATTTTCGTTTTTGGGTCCAAGTTTAGGTTAGGTGAATGGATTTAGGAATAGGCGTTGGTTTTGTATTGGTGATTTGAGTTTAAGATCAGGTTTAGGCATAGGTTAAGATGTTCAAGTTCGGGATCGGGTATAGGGTCGATTGATCGTATTTGGGTCTAAGTTTAGGTTAGGTGAATCGATTTAGGAATCGGTGTTGGCTTAGTTTAAGTGATTTGAGTTTCGGATTAGGTTTCGGCATAGGTTGAGATTTTCGGGTTTGGGATCGAGTTTCGGGTTAGGTTTTCGTGTTTGGGTCTAGGTTTGGTTAGGTGAATGGATTTAGGAATAGGTGAAGGTTTAGTTTAAGTGATTTGAGTTTATATTAGGTTTAGGCATAGGATCAGCTTTTCGGGTATGAGAACGGTTTTTGGGTTAGGTTTTCCTGTTTCGGTATAGGTTAAGGTTAGGTGAATGGATTTAGGAATAGGTGTAGGTTTAGTTAAGTGATTTGAGTTTTTGGATTAGGTTTAGGCATGGGTTGAGATTTTCGGTTCGGCATCGAGATTCAAGTTAGGTTTTCATTTTTGGGTCTAGGTTTAGGTTAGGTGAATGGATTTAGGAATAGGTGTAAGTTTAGTTTAAGTGATTTGAGTTTAGGATTCGGTTTAGGCATACGTTGAGATTTTCGGGTTCGGGATCGTGTTTAGTGACGCATTTTAATATTTGGGTCTAAGTTTAGGTAAGGTCAATAGATTTAGGAATAGGTGTAGGTTTAGTTTAAGTGATATGACTTTAGAATTAGGGTTAGGCATACATTGAGATTTTCAGGTTCGGAATTGGATTTGAGGTTAGGTTTTCGTGTTCAGGTATAAGTGTAGGTTAGGTGAATGGATTGAGGAATAGGTGTAGGTTTAGTTTAGGTGATTTGAGTTTAGTATTAGGTTTAGGCATGGGTTGAGATTTTAGGGTTCGGGATCGGGATTCGGGTTAGTTTTTCGTGTTTAGGTCTAGGTTTAGGTTAGGTGAATGGATTTAGGAATAGGTGTAAGTTTAGATTAAGTGATTTGAGTTTAGGATTAGGTTTAGGCATAGGTTGAGATTTTCGGGTTCGGGATCGTCTTTAGGGCCGCATTTTCGTATTTGGGTCTAAGTTTAGGTTTGGTTTATGGATTTAGGAATAGGTGTAGGTTTAGTTTTAAGTGATTTGAGTTTAGGATTAGGTTTAGGCATACGTTGAGATTTCGGGTTTGGGATTGGATTTCGGGTTAGCTTTTCGTGTTTGGGTCTAACTTTAGGGTAGTGAATGGATTTAGGAATAGGTGTAGGTTTTAGTTTAAGTGATTTGAGTTTAGGATTAGGTTTAGGCATAGGTTGAGATTTTCGGGTTCGGATCGGGTTTCGGGTTTTTTTTAGTTAGGTTTTCGTGTTTGGGTCTAGGTTTAGGTTTGGTGAGTGGATTTAGGAATAGACGTAGGTTTAGTATAGTTGATTTGAGTTTAGGATCAGGTTTAGGCTAGGTTGAGATTTCGGGTTCGGGATCGGGTTTAGGGTGGCATGTTCGTATTTGGGTCTAAGTTTAGGTTAGGTGAATCGATTTAGGAATAGGTGTAGGTTTAGTTTAAGTGAATTGAGTTTAGGATTAGGTTTAGGCATAGATTGAGATTTTCAAGTTCGGAATTGGATTTCGGGTTAGGTTTTTCGTGTTTGGGTCTAAGTTTAGGTTAGGTGAATGGATTTAGGAATAGGTGTAGGTTTAGTATAGGTTATTTGAGTTTAGGATTAGGAGTAGGCATGGTTGAGATTTTCGAGTTCGGGATCGGGTTTAGTGCCGCATTTTCGTATTTGGGTCTAAGTTTAGGTTGGTGAATAGATTTAGGAATAGGTGTAGGTTTAGTTTAAGTGATTTGACTTTAGAATTAGGTTTAGGCATACGTTGAGATTTTCAGGTTCGGAATTGGATTTCGGGTTAGCTTTTCGTTTTTGGGTCTAAGTTTAGGTTAGGTGAATGGATTTAGGAATAGGTGTAGGTTTAGTTTCAGTGATTTAAGTTTAGGATTAGGTTTAGGCATAGGTTGAGGTTTTCGTGTTTGGGATCGGGTTTCGGGTCAGGTTTTCGCGCTTTTCGTCTAAGTTTAGGTTAGGTGAATGGATTTAGGAATAGGTGTAGGTTTAGTATAGGTGATATGAGTTTTAGGATTAGGATTAGGCATAGGTCGAGATTTTCGGGTTCGGGATCCGGTTTGGGGCCGCATTTTCATATTGGTTTTAAGTTTAGGTTAGGTGAATGGATTTAGGAATAGGTGTAGGTTAGTTTAAGTGATTTGAGTTTAGGATTAGGTTTAGGCATAGGTTGAGATTTTCGGGTTCGGGAACGGGTTTCGGGTTCGGTTTTTGTGTTTCGGTCTAGGTTTAGGTTAGGTGAATGGATTGGGAATAGGTGTAGGTTTAGTGTAATTGATTTTAGTTTAGGATTACGTTTAGGCATAGGTTGAGATTTTCAGGTTCGGGATCGGGTTTCGGGTTAGGTTTTCGTGTTTGGGTCTAGGTTAGCTTAGGTGAATGGATTTAGGAATAGGTGTAGGTTTAGTTTAAGTTGTTTGAGTTTAATATTAGGTTTAGGCATAGGTTGAGATTTTCAAGTTCGGGATTGGATTTCGGGTTAGGTTTTCGTGTTTGGGTCTAAGTTTAGGTTAGGAAAATGGATTTACGAATAGGTGTAGCTTTAGTTTAAGTGATTTGAGTATAGGATTAGGTTTAGGGCATCGGTTGAGATTTTCGGGTTCGGGGTCGGGTCTCGGGTTAGGTTTTCTTGTTTGGATCTAAGTTAGGTTAGGTGAATGGATTTAGAAATAGGTGTAGGTTTAGTTTAGTGATTTCAGTTTAGGATTATGTTTAGGCATAGGGTGAGATTTTCGGGTTCGAGTACGGGTTTCGGGTTAGGTTTTCGTGTTTGGGGTCTAAGTTTAGGTTAGGTGAATGGTTTTAGGAATTGGTGTAGGTTTAGTTTAGTGATTTGAGTTTAGGGTTTGGTTTAGGCATCGGTTGAGATTTTCGGGATCGGGATCGAGTTTCGGGTTAGGTTTTCGTGTTTGTGTCTAAGTTTAGGTTAGGTGACTGGATTTTGGAATTGGTGTAGGTTTAGTTTAGGTGATATAGTTTAGTATGAACTTAGGCATAGGTTGAGATTTTCAGGTTCGGGATCGGTTTCCGGGTTAGATTTCGTTTTTGGGTCCAAGTTTAGGTTAGGTGAATGGATTTTGGAATAGGCGTTGGTTTAGTATTGGTGAATTTGAGTTTAAGATCAGGTTTAGGCATAGGTTGAGATTTTCAAGTTCGGGATCGGGTTTAGGGTCGATTGATCGTATTTCGGTCTAAGTTTAGGTTAGGTGAATCGATTTAGGAATAGGTGTAGGCCTTAGTTTAAGTGATTTGAGTTAAGGATTAGGTTTGGGCATAGGTTGAGATTTTCGGGTGTCGAGATCGGGTTTTCGGGTTAGGTTTTCGTGTTTCGGTCTAAGTTTAGGATAGGTGATGGATTTAGGAATAGGTGTAGGTTTAGTTTAAGTTGTTTGAGTTTAATATTAGGTTTAGGCATAGGTTGAGATTTTCGAGTTCGGGATTGGTTTTCAGGTTAGGTTTTCGTGTTTGGGTCTAAGTTTAGGTTAGGAAAATGGGATTTACGAATAGGTGTAGCTTTAGTTTAGTGATTTGAGTATAGGATTAGGTTTAGGCATCCGTTGAGATTTTCGGGTACCGGGGTCGGGTTTCGGGTTAGGTTTTTCGTGTTGGGTCTAAGTTTAGGTTAGGTGAATGGATTTAGAAATAGGTGTAGGTTTAGTTTAGGTGATTTAAAGTTTAGGATTATGTTTAGGCATAGGGTGAGATTTTCGGGTTCGAGTTCGGGTTTCTGGTTAGGTTTCGTGTTTGGGTCTAAGTTTAGGTTAGGTGAATGGATTTAGGAATAGGTGTAGGTTTAGTTTAGTGATTTGAGTTTAGGGTTAGGTTTAGGCATCGGTTGAGATTTTCGGGATCGGGATCAAGTTTCGGGTTAGGTTTCGTGTTTGTTTCTAAGTTTAGGTAGGTGACTGGATTTTGGAATAGGTGTAGGTTTAGTTTAAGGTGATATGAGTTTAGGATTAAATTTAGGCATAGGTTGAGATTTTCAGTTTCGGGATCGGTTTCCGGGTTAGATTTTCATTTTTGGGTCCAAGTTTTAGGTTAGGTGAATGGATTTAGGAATACGCGTTGGTTTAGTATTTGTGATTTGAGTTTAAGATCAGGTTTAGGCATAGGTTGAGATGTTCAAGTTCGGGATCGGGTTTAGGGTCGATTGATCGTATTTGGGTCTAAGTTTAGGTTAGGTGAATCGATTTAGGATAGGTGGTAGGCATAGTTTAAGTGATTTAAGTTTAGGATTAAGTTTGGGGCATAGGTTGAGATTTTCGGGTTTGGGATCGAGTTTCGGGTTAGGTTTCGTTGTTTGGGTCTATGTTTTGGTTAAGTGAAGGATTTCAAATAGTGAAGGGTTAGCTTAAGTGATTGAGTTTAATATTAGGTTTAGGCATAGGATGAGCTTTTAGGCTACTGGAACGGTTTTTGGGTTACGTTTTCCTGTTTCGGTACAGGTTAAGGTTAGGTGAATGGATTTAGGAATAGGTGTAGGTTTAGTTTAAGTGATTTGAGTTTAGGATTAGGTTTTAGGCATAGGTTGAGATTTTCGGGTCGGGATCGGGTTTCGGGTTAGGTTTTCCATTTTTGGGTCTAGGTTTAGGTTGAGGTGAATGGATTTAGGAATAGACGTAGGTTTAGTATAGTTGTGATTTGAGTTTAGGATCAGGTTTAGGCATAGGTTGAGATTTTCGGGTTCGGGATCGGGTTTTAGGGTGGCATGTTCGTATTTGGGTCTAAGTTTAGGTTAGGTGAATCGATTTAGGAATAGCTGTAGGTTTAGTTTAAGTGAATTGAGTTAGGATTAGGTTTAGGCATAGGTTGAGATTTTCAAGTTCGGAATTGGATTCGGGTTAGGTTTTCGTGTTTGGGTCGAAGTTTAGGTTAGGTGAATGGATTTAGGATAGGTGTAGGTTTCGTATAGGTTATGTGAGTTTAGGATTAGGAGTATGCATAGGTTGAGATTTTCGAGTTCGGAATTCGGAATTTCGGGTTAGCTTTTCGTGTTTGGGTCGAAGTTTAGGTTAGGTGAATGGATTTAGGAATAGGTGTAGGTTTAGTTTCAGTGATTTAAGTTTAGGATTAGGTTTTAGGCATAGGTTGAGATTTTCGTGTTTGGGATCGGGTTCGGGTCAGGTTTTCCGCGTTTTCGTCTAAGTTTAGGTTAGGTGAATGGATTTAGGAATAGGTGTAGGTTTAGTGTAGGTGATTTGAGTTTAGGATTAGGATTAGGCATAGGTCGAGATTTTCGGGTTCGGGGATCCTGTTGGTGGCCCGCATTTTCGTATTTGGGTTTAAGTTTAGGTTAGGTGAATGGATTTAGGAATAGGTGTAGGTTTAGTTTACGTGATTTGAGTTGTTAGGATTAGGTTTAGGCATTGGTTGAGATTTTCGCGTTCGGGAACGGGTTTTCGGGTTCGGTTTTTGTGTTTCGGTCTAGGTTTAGTTAGGTGGAATGGATTTAGGAATAGGTGTAGGTTAGTTTCAGTGATATTTAAGTTTAGGATTAGGTTTAGGCATAGGTTGAGATTTCGGGTTCGGGAATGGGTTTCGGGCTCGGTTTTTTGTGTTTCGGTCTAGGTTTAGGTTAGGTGAATGGATTTTTGGGAATAGGTGTAGGTTAGTGTAATTGATTGAGTTTAGGATTACGTTTAGGCATAGTGAGATTTTCAGGTTCGGGATCGGGTTTCGGGTTTAGATTTTCGTGTTTGGCTCTAGGTTTAGCTTAGGTGAATGGATTTAGGAATAGGTGTATAGTTTAGTTTAAGTGTTTGAGTTTAATATTAGGTTTAGGCATACGTTGAGATTTCGAGTTCGGGATGGGATTTCAGTTAGGTTTTCGTGCTTGGGATCTAAGTTTAGGTTAGGAAAATGGATTTACGAATAGGTGGTAGCTTTAGTTTAAGTGATTTGAGTATAGGATTAGGTTTAGGCATCGGTTGAGATTTTCGGGTTCGGGGTCTGGTTCGGGTTAGGTTTCGTGTTTTGGGTCTAAGTTTAGGTGTAGGTGAATGGATTTAGAAATAGGTGTAGGTTTAGTTTTAGGTGATTGTACGTTTAGGATTATGTTTAGGCATAGGTGAGATTTTCGGGTTAGAGTTCGGGTTTTCGGGTTAGGTTTTCGTGTTTTGGGTCTAGTTTAGGTTAGGTGAATGGTTTTAGGAATAGGTGTAGGATTAGTTAGGTGATTTGAGTTTAGGTTAGTATAGGCATCGGTTGAGATTTTCGGGTCGGGATCGAGTTTCGGGGTAGGTTTTTCGTGTTTGTGTCTAAGTTTAGGTTAGGTAGGTGAACTGGATTTTGGAATAGGTGTAGGTTAGTTTAGGGAATGAGTTTAGGATTAACTTTAGGCATAAGTTGAGATTTTCAGGTTCGGATCGGTTTTCATGGGTTAGATTTTTCGTTTTTGGTCCACGTTTAGGTTAGGTGAATGGATTAGGAATAGGCGTTGGTTTAGTATTGGTGATTTGAGTTTAAGATCAGGTTTAGGCATAGGTTGAGATGTTCGGGTTTGGGATCGAGTTTCGGGTTAGGTTTTCGTGTTTGGGTCTAGGTTTTGGTTAAGTGAATGGATTTAGGAATAGGTGAAAGTTTAGTTTAAGTGATTTGAGTTTAATATTAGGTTTAGGCATAGGATGAGCTTTTCAGGTACAGGAACGGGTTTTGGGTTAGGTTTTCCTGTTTCGGTATAGGTTAAGGTTAGGTGAATGGATTTAGGAATAGGTGTAGGTTTAGTTTAAGTGATTTGAGTTTTGGATTAGGTTTAGGCAGGGGTTGAGATTTTCGGGTTCGGCATCGAGATTCAGGTTAGGTTTTCGTTTTTGGGTCTAGGTTTAGGTTAGGTGAATGGATTTAGGAATAGGGGTAAGTTTAGTTTAAGTGATTTGAGTTTACGATTAGGTTTCGGCATACGTTGAGATTTTCAGGTTCGGGATCGGGTTTAGTGCCGCATTTTCGTATTTGGGTCTAAGTTTAGGTTAGGTGAATAGATTTAGGAATAGGTGTAGGTTTTGTTTAAGTGATTTGACTTTAGAATTAGGTTTAGGCATACGTTGAGATTTTCAGGTTCGGAATTGGATTTCGGGTTAGGTTTTCGTGTTCGGGTATAAGTTTAGGTTAGGTGAATGGATTGAGGAATAGGTGTAGGTTTAGTTTAGTGATTTGAGTTTAGGATTAGGTTTAGGCATGGGTTGAGATTATTGGGTTCGGGATCGGGATTCGGGTTAGGTTTTCGTGTTTAGGTCTAGGTTTAGGTTAGGTGAATGGATTTAGGAATAGGTGTAAGTTTAGATTAAGTGATTTGAGTTTAGGATTAGGTTTAGGCATAGGTTTAGATTTTCGGGTTCGGGATCGTGTTTAGTGCCGCATTTTCGTATTTGGGTCTAATTTTAGGTTAGGTGAATAGATTTATGGATAGGTGTAGGTTTAGTTTATGTGATTTGACTTTTGAATTTGGTTTAGGCATACGTTGAGATTTTCAGGTTCGGAATTGGATTCCGGGTTAGGTTTTCGTGTTTGGGTCTAAGTTAGGTTAGGTGAAGGATTTAAGAATAGGTGTAGGTTTAGTTTCAGTGATTTAAGTTTAGGATTAGGTTTAGGGATAGGTTGAGATTTTCGGGGTCGGGATCCGGTTCAGGGCTGCATTTTCGTATTTGGGTCTAAGTATAGGTTAGGTGAATGGATTCAGGAATAGGTGTAGGTTTAGTTTAAGTGATTTGAGTTTAGGATTAGGTTTAGGCATACGTTGAGATTTTCAGGTTTGGAATTGGATTTCGGGTTAGCTTTTCATGTTTGGGTCTAAGTTTAGGTTAGCTGAATGGATTTAGGAATAGGTGTAGGTTTAGTTTCAGTGATTTAAGTTTAGGATTAGGTTTAGGCATAGGTTGAGATTTTCGTGTTTGGGATCGGGTTGTTCGGGTCAGCTTTTCGCGTTTTCGTCTAAGTTTAAGTTAGGTGAATGGATTTAGGAATAGGTGTAGGTTTAGTATAGGTGATTTGAGTTTAGGATTAGGATTAGGCATAGGTTGAGATTTTCGGGTTCGGGATCGGTTGGGGCCGCATTTTCGTATTTGGGTTAAAGTTTAGGTTAGGTAAATGGATTTAGGAATAAGTGTAGGTTTAGTTTAAGTGATTTGAGTTTAGGATTCGGTTTAGGCATAGGTTGAGATTTTCGGGTTCGGGAACGGGTTTCGGGTTCGGTTTTTGTGTTTCGGTGTAGGTTTAGGTTAGGTGAATGGATTTAGGAATTGCTATAGGTTTAGTGTAATTGATTTGGGTTTAGGATTACGTTTAGGCATAGGTTGAGATTTTCAGGTTCGGGATCGGGTTTCGGGTTAGGTTTTCGTGTTTGGGTCTAGGTTTAGCTTAGGAAAATGGATTTAGGAATAGGTGTAGGTTTAGTTTAAGTGTTTTGAGTTTAGGATTCGGTTTAGGCATAGGTTGAGATTTTCGGGTTCGGGAACGGGTTTCGGGTTCGGTTTTTGTGTTTCGGTGTAGGTTTAGGTTAGGTGAATGGATTTAGGAATTGCTATAGGTTTAGTGTAATTGATTTGGGTTTAGGATTACGTTTAGGCATAGGTTGAGATTTTCAGGTTCGGGATCGGGTTTCGGGTTAGGTTTTCGTGTTTGGGTCTAGGTTTAGCTTAGGAAAATGGATTTAGGAATAGGTGTAGGTTTAGTTAAGTGTTTTGAGTTTAGGATTCGGTTTAGGCATCGGTTGAGATTTTCGGGCTCGGGATCGGGTTTCGGGTTAGGTTTTCGTGTTTGGGTTTAGGTTTAGGTTAGGTGAATGGATTAGGAATAGGTAGGGTTTAGTTTAAGTGATTTGAGTTTTAGGATTAGGTTTAGGCATAGGTTGAGATTTTCGGGTTCGGGATCGAATTTCGGGTTAGGTTTCGTGTTTGGGTCTATGTTTAGGTTAGGTGAATGGATTTAGGAATAGGTGTAGGTTTAGTTTTAGTGATTTGAGTTTAGGATTAGGTTTAGGCATCGGTTGAGATTTTCAGGATCGGGATCGAGTTTCGGGTTAGGTTTTCGTGTTTGTATCTAAGTTTAGGTTAGGTGACTGGATTTTGGAATAGGTGTAAGTTTAGTTTAGGTGATATGAGTTTAGGATTAACTTAGGCATAGGTTGAGATTTTCAGGTTCGGGATCGGTTTCCGGGTTAGATTTTCGTTTTTGGGTCCAATTTAGGTTAGGTGAATGGATTTAGGAATAGGCGTTGGTTTTGTATTGGTGATTTGAGTTTAAGATCAGGTTTAGGCATAGGTTAAGATGTTCAAGTTCGGGATCGGGTATAGGGTCGCTTGATCGTATTTGGGTCTAAGTTAGGTAGGTGAATCGATTTAGGAATCGGTGTTGGCTTAGTTTAAGTGATTTGAGTTTAGGCTTAGGTTTCGGCATAGGTTGAGATTTTCGGGTTTGGGATCGAGTTTCGGGTTAGGTTTTCGTGTTTGGGTCTAGGTTTTGGTTAGGTGAATGGATTTAGGAATAGGTGAAGGTTTAGTTTAAGTGATTTGAGTTTAATATTAGGTTTAGGCATAGGATCAGCTTTTCGGGTATGAGAACGGGTTTGGGTTAGGTTTTCCTGTTTCGGTATAGGTTAAGGTTAGGTGAATGGATTTAGGAATAGGTGTAGGTTTAGTTTAAGTGATTTGAGTTTTGGATTAGGTTTAGGCATGGGTTGAGATTTTCGGGTTCGGCATCGAGATTCAAGTTAGGTTTTCATTTTTGGGTCTAGGTTTAGGTTAGGTGAATGGATTTAGGAATAGGTGTAAGTTTAGTTTAAGTGATTTGAGTTTAGGATTCGGTTTAGGCATACGTTGAGATTTTCGGGTTCGGGATCGTGTTTAGTGACGCATTTTAATATTTGGGTCTAAGTTTAGGTTAGGTCAATAGATTTAGGAATAGGTGTAGGTTTAGTTTAAGTGATATGACTTTAGAATTAGGTTTAGGCATACATTGAGATTTTTCAGGTTCGGAATTGGATTTGAGGTTTAGGTTTTCGTTGTTCAGGTATAAGTGTAGGTTAGGTGAATGGATTGAGGAATAGGTGTAGGTTTAGTTAGGTGATTTGAGTTTAGTATTAGGTTTAGGCATGGGTTGAGATTTTAGGGTTCGGGCTCGGGATTCGGGTTAGTTTTCGTGTTTAGGTCTAGGTTTAGGTTAGGTGAATGGATTTAGGAATAGGTGTAAGTTTAGATTAAGTGATTTGAGTTTAGGATTAGGTTTTTAGGCATAGGTTGAGATTTTCGGGTTCGGGATCGTCGTTTAGGGCCGCATTTTCGTATTTGGGTCTAAGTTTAGGTTTGGTTTATGGATTAGGAATAGGTGTAGGTTTAGTTTAAGTGATTTGAGTTTTAGTGATTAGGTTTAGGCATACGTTGAGATTTTCGGGTTGGGATTGGATTTCGGGTTAGCTTTTCGTGTTTGGGTCTAACCTTTAGGGTAGGTGAATGGATTTAGGAATAGGTTAGGTTTAGCTTTAAGTGATTTGAGTTTAGGATTAGGTTTAGGCATAGGTTGAGATTTTCGGGTTCGGGATCGGGTTTCGGGTTAGGTTTCGTGTTTGGGTCTAGGTTTAGGTTTGGTGAGTGATTTCGGAATAGACGTAGGTTTAGTATAGTGATTGAGTTTAGGATCAGGTTTAGGCATAGGTTGAGATTTTCGGGTTCGGGATCGGGTTTAGGGTGGCATGTTCGTATTTGGGTCTAAGTTTAGGTTAGGTGAATCGATTTAGGAATCGGTGTAGGTTTAGTTTAAGTGAATTGAGTTTAGGATTCGGTTTAGGCATAGATTGAGATTTTCAAGTTCGGAATGGATTTCGGGTTAGGTTTTCGTGTTTGGGTCTAAGTTTAGGTTAGGTGAATGGATTTAGGAATAGGTGTAGGTTTAGTATAGGTTATTTGAGTTTAGGATTAGGAGTAGGCATGGTTGAGATTTTCGAGTTCGGGATCAGGTTTAGTGCCGCATTTCGTATTTGGGTCTAAGTTTAGGTTGGTGAATAGATTTAGGAATAGGTTGTAGGTTTAGTTTAAGTGATTTGACTTTAGAATTAGGTTTAGGCATACGTTGAGATTTTCAGGTTCGGAATTGGATTTCGGGTTAGCTTTTCGTTTTTGGGTCTAAGTTTAGGTTAGGTGAATGGATTTAGGAATAGGTGTAGGTTTAGTTTCAGTGATTTAAGTTTAGGATTAGGTTTAGGCATAGGTTGAGGTTTTCGTGTTTGGGATCGGGTTTCGGGTCAGGTTTTCGCGTTTTCGTCTAAGTTTAGGTTAGGTGAATGGATTTAGGAATAGGTGTAGGTTTAGTATAGGTGATATGAGTTTAGGATTAGGATTAGGCATAGTTGAGATTTCGGGTTCGGGATCCGGTTTGGGGGCCCGCATTTTCATATTTGGTTTTAAGTTTAGGTTAGGTGAATGGATTTAGGAATAGGTGTAGGTTTAGTTTAAGTGATTTGAGTTTAGGATTAGGTTTAGGCATAGGTTGAGATTTTCGGGTTCGGGAACGGGTTTCGGGTTCGGTTTTTGTGTTTCGGTCTAGGTTTAGGTTAGGTGAATGGATTTGGGAATAGGTGTAGGTTTAGTGTAATTGATTCTTAGTTTAGGATTACGTTTAGGCATAGGTTGAGATTTTCAGGTTCGGGATCGGGTTTTCGGGTTAGGTTTTCGTGTTTGGGTCTTAGGTTTAGCTTAGGTGAATGGATTTAGGAATAGGTGTAGGTTTAGTTTAAGTTGTTTGAGTTTAATATTAGGTTTAGGCATAGGTTGAGATTTTCAAGTTCGGGATTGGATTTCGGGTTAGGTTTTCGTGTTTGGGTCTAAGTTTAGGTTAGGAAAATGGATTTACGAATAGGTGTAGCTTTAGTTTAAGTGATTTGAGTATAGGATTAGGTTTAGGCATCGGTTGAGATTTTCGGGTTCGGGGTCGGGTTCTCGGGTTAGGTTTTCTTGTTTGGATCTAAGTTTAGGTTAGGTGAATGGATTTAGAAATAGGTGTAGGATTAGTTAGGTGATTTAAGTTTAGGATTATGTTTAGGCATAGGGTGAGATTTTCGGGTTCGAGTACGGGTTTCGGGTTAGGTTTTCGTGTTTGGGTCTAAGTTTAGGTTAGGGTTGAATGGTTTTAGGAATTGGTGTAGGTTTAGTTTAGTAATTTGAGTTTAGGGTTTGGTTTAGGCATCGGTTGAGATTTTCGGGATCGGGATCGAGTTTCGGGTTAGGTTTTCGTGTTTGTGTCTAAGTTTAGGTTAGGTGACTGGATTTTGGAATTGGTGTAGGTTAGTTTAGGTGATATAAGTTTAGGATTAACTTTAGGCATAGGTTGAGATTTTCAGGTTCGGGATCGATTTCCGGGTTAGATTTTCATTTTTGGGTCCAAGTTAGGTTAGGTGAATGGATTTGGAATAGGCGTTGGTTTAGTATTGGTGATTTGAGTTTAAGATCAGGTTAGAGCATAGGTTGAGATTTTCAAGTTCGGGATCGGGTTTAGGGTCGATTGATCGTATTTCGGTCTAAGTTTAGGTTAGGTGAATCGATTTAGGAATAGGGTGTAGGCTTAGTTTAAGTGATTTGAGTTAAGGATTAGGTTTGGGCATAGGTTGAGATTTTCGGGTTCGAGATCGGGTTTCGGGTTAGGTTTCGTGTTTCGGTCTAAGTTTAGGATAGGTGAATGGATTTAGGAATAGGTGTAGTTTAGTTTAAGTTGTTGAGTTTAATATTAGGTTTAGGCATAGGTTGAGATTTTCGAGTTCGGGATGGTTTTCAGGTTAGGTTTCGTGTTTGGGTCTAAGTTTAGGTTAGGAAAATGGATTTACGAATAGGTGTGTAGCTTTAGTTTAAGTGATTTGAGTATAGGATTAGGTTTAGGCATCCGTTGAGATTTTCGGGTACGGGGTCGGGTTTCGGGTTAGGTTTTCGTGTTGGGTCTAAGTTTAGGTTTAGGTGAATGGATTAGAAATAGGTGTAGGTTTATTTAGGTGATTTAAGTTTAGGATTATGTTTAGGCATAGGGTGAGATTTTCGGGTTCGAGTTCGGGTTCTGGTTAGGTTTTCGTTGTTTGGGTCTAGTTTAGGTTAGGTGAATGGATTTAGGAATAGGTGTAGGTTTTAGTTTAGTGATTTGAGTTTAGGGTTAGGTTTAGGAATCGGTGAGATTTTCGGGATCGGGATCAAGTTTCGGGTTAGGTTTTCGTTGTTTGTTTCTAAGTTTAGGTTAGGTGACTGGATTTTGGAATAGGTGTAGGTTAGTTTAGGTGATATGAGTTTAGGATTAAATTTAGGCTAGGTTGAGATTTTAGTTTCGGGATCGGTTTCCCGGGTTAGATTTTCATTTTTTGGGTCCAAGTTTAGGTTAGGTGAATGGATTTAGGAATACGCGTTGGTTTAGTATTTGTGATTTGAGTTTAAGATCAGGTTTAGGCATAGGTTGAGATGTTCAAGTTCGGGAATCGGGTTTAGGGTCGATTGATCGTATTTGGGTCTAAGTTTAGGTTAGGTGAATCGATTTAGGAATAGGTGTAGGCATAGTTTAAGTGATTTAAGTTTGGATTAAGTTGGGCATAGGTTGAGATTTTTCGGGTTTGGGATCGAAGTTTCGGGTCTAGTTTTCGTGTTTGGGTCTATGTTTTGGTTAAGTGAATGGATTTCAGAATAGGTGCAGGTTTAGCTTACAGTGATTTGAGTTTAATATAGGTTAGGCATAGGATGAGCCTTTTGGGTACTGGAACGGGTTTTGGGTTACGTTTTCTGTTTCGGTTATAGGTTAAGGTTAGGGAATGGATTTAGGAATAGGTGTAGGTTTAGTTTAAGTGATTTGAGTTTAGGATTAGGTTTAGGCATAGGTTGAGATTTTCGGGTTCGGATCGGGTTCTGGGTTAGGTTTCATTTTTGGGTCTAGGTTTAGGTTAGGTGAATGGATTTAGGAATAGACGTAGGTTTAGTATAGTTGATTTGAGTTTAGGATCAGGTTTAGGCATAGGTTGAGATTTTCGGGTTCGGGATCGGGGTTTAGGGTGGCCATGTTCGTATTTGGGTCTAAGTTTAGGTTCGGTGAATCGATTTTAGGAATAGCTGTAGGTTTAGTTTAAGTGCATTGAGTTAGATTAGGTTTAGGCATAGGTTGAGATTTTCAAGTTCGGAATTGGATTCGGGTTCGGTTTTCGTGTTGGGTCTAAGTTTAGGTTAGGTGAAGGATTCTAGGAATAGGTTGTAGGTTTCGTTATGGTTATTTGAGTTTAGGATTAGGAGTAGGCATAGGTTGAGATTTTCGAGTTCGGAATTCGATTTCGGGTTTAGCTTCTTTCGTGTTTGGGTCGAAGTTTAGGTTAGGTGAATGGATTTAGGAATAGGTGTAGGTTTAGTTTCAGTGATTTAAGTTTAGGACTTAGGTTTCAGGCATAGGTTGAGATTTTCGTGTTTGGGATCGGGGTTTCGGGTCAGGTTTTCGCGTTTTCGTCTAAGTTTAGGTTAGGTGAATGGATTTAGGAAATAGGTGTAGGTTTAGTGTAGGTGATTTGAGTTTAGGATTAGGATTAGGCATAGGTCGAGATTTTCGGGTTCGGGATCCTGTTTGGGGCCGCATTTTCGTATTTGGGTTTAAGTTTAGGTTAGGTGAATGGATTTAGGAATAGGTGTAGGTTTAGTTTAAGTGATTTGAGTTTAGGATTAGGTTTAGGCATTGGTTGAGATTTTCGCGTTCGGGAACGGGTTTCGGGTTCGGTTTTTGTGTTTCGGTCTAGGTTTAGGTTAGGTGAATGGATTTAGGAATAGGTGTAGGTTTAGTTTCAGTGATTTAAGTTTAGGATTAGGTTTAGGCATAGGTTGAGATTTTCGGGTTCGGGAACGGGTTTCGGGCTCGGTTTTTGTGTTTCGGTCTAGGTTTAGGTTAGGTGAATGGATTTGGGAATAGGTGTAGGTTTAGTGTAATTGATTTGAGTTTAGGATTACGTTTAGGCATAGGTTGAGATTTTCAGGTCGGGATCGGGTTTCGGGTTAGTGGTTTTCGTGTTTAGCTCTAGGTTAGCTTAGGTGAATGGATTTAGGAATAGGTGTAGGTTTAGTTTAAGTTGTTTGAGTTTAATATTAGGTTAGGCATAGGTTGAGATTTTCGAGTTCGGGATTGGATTTCAGGTTAGGTTTTCGTGCTTGGATCTAAGTTTAGGTTAGGAAAATGGATTACGAATAGGTGTAGCTTTAGTTTAAGTGATTTGAGTATAGGATTAGGTTTAGGCATCGGTTGAGATTTTCGGGTTCGGGAGTCGGGTTTCGGGTTAGGTTTTCGTGTTTGGGTCTAAGTTTAGGTTAGGTGAAATGGATTTAGAAATAGGTGTAGGTTTAGTTTAGGTGATTAAGTTTAGGATTATGTTTAGGCATAGGGTGAGATTTTCGGGTTCGAGTTCGGGTTTCGGGTTAGGTTTTCGTGTTGGGTCTAAGTTTAGGTTAGGTGAATGTTTTAGGAATAGGTGTAGGATTAGTTAGTGTGATTTGAGTTTAGGTTTTAGGTATAGGCATCGGTTGAGATTTTCGGGATCGGGATCGAGTTTCGGGTTAGGTTTCGGTTTTGTGTCTAAGTTTAGGTTAGGTGACTGGATTTTGGAATAGGTGTAGGGTTTAGTTTAGGTGATATGAGTTTAGGATTAACTTTAGGCATAAAGTTGAGATTTTCAGGTTCGGGATCGGTTTCCGGGTTAGATTTTCGTTTTTGGGTCCAAGTTTAGGTTAGGTGAATGGATTTAGGAATAGGCGTTGGTTTAGTATTGGTGATTTGAGTTTAAGATCAGGTTTAGGCATAGGTTGAGATGTTCGGGTTTGGGATCGAGTTTCGGGTTAGGTTTTCGTGTTTGGGTCTAGGTTTTGGTTAAGTGAATGGATTTAGGAATAGGTGAAAGTTTAGTTTAAGTGATTTGAGTTTAATATTAGGTTTAGGCATAGGATGAGCTTTTCAGGTACAGGAACGGGTTTTGGGTTAGGTTTTCCTGTTTCGGGTATAGTTAAGGTTAGGTGAATGGATTTAGGAATAGGTGTAGGTTTAGTTTAAGTGATTTGAGTTTTGGATTAGGTTTAGGCAGGGGTTGAGATTTTCGGGTTCGGCATCGAGATTCAGGTTAGGTTTTCGTTTTTGGGTCTAGGTTTAGGTTAGGTGAATGGATTTAGGAATAGGTGTAAGTTTAGTTTAAGTGATTTGAGTTTACGATTAGGTTTCGGCATACGTTGAGATTTTCAGGTTCGGGATCGGGTTTAGTGCCGCATTTTCGTATTTGGGTCTAAGTTAGGTTAGGTGAATAGATTTAGGAATAGGTGTAGGTTTTGTTTAATATTTGACTTTAGAATTAGGTTTAGGCATACGTTGAGATTTTCAGGTTCGGAATTGGATTTCGGGTTAGTTTTTCGTGTTCGGGTATAAGGTTAGGTAGGTAATGGATTGAGGAATAGGTGTAGGTTTAGTTTAGTGATTTGAGTTTAGGATTAGGTTTAGGCATGGGTTGAGATTATTGGGTTCGGGATCGGGATTCGGGTTAGGTTTTCGTGTTTAGGTCTAGTTAGGTTCGGTGAAGGATTTAGGAATAGGTGTAGTTTAGATTAAGTGATTTGAGTTTAGGATTAGGTTTAGGCATAGGTTTAGATTTTCGGGTTCGGGATCGTGTTTAGTGCCGCATTTTCGTATTTGGGTCTAATTTTAGGTTAGGTGAATAGATTTATGGATAGGTGTAGGTTTAGTTTATGTGATTTGACTTTTGAATTTGGTTTAGGCCATACGTTGAGATTTTCAGGTTTCGGAATTGGATTCCGGTTAGGTTTTCGTGTTTGGGTCTAAGTTTAGGTTAGGTGAATGGATTAAGAATAGGTGTAGGTTTAGTTTCAGTGATTTAAGTTTAGGATTAGGTTAGGGATAGGTTGAGATTTTCGGGGTCGGGATCCGGTTCAGGGCTGCATTTTCGTATTTGGGGTCTAAGTATAGGTTAGGTGAATGGATTCAGGAATAGGTGTAGGTTTAGTTTAAGTGATTTGAGTTTAGGATTAGGTTTTAGGCATACGTTGAGATTTTCAGGTTTGGAATTGGATTTCGGGTTAGCTTTTCATGTTTGGGTCTAAGTTTAGGTTAGCTGAATGGATTTAGGAATAGGTGTAGGTTTAGTTTCAGTGATTATAGTTTAGGATTAGGTTTAGGCATAGGTTGAGATTTTCGTTGTTTGGGGATCGGGTTTTCGGGTCAGCTTTTTCGCGTTTTCGTCTAAGTTTAAGTTAGGTGAATGGATTTAGGAATAGGGTGTAGGTTTAGTATAGGTGATTTGAGTTTAGGATTAGGATTAGGCCATAGGTTGAGATTTTCGGGTTCGGGATCCGGTTGGGGCCGCATTTTCGTATTTGGGTTATTAAAGTTTAGGTTAGGTAAATGGATTTAGGAATAAGTGTAGGTTTAGTTTAAGTGATTTGAGTTTAGGATTCGGTTTAGGCATAGGTTGAGATTTTCGGGTTCGGGAACGGGTTTCGGGTTCGGTTTTGTGTTTCGGTGTAGGTTTAGGTTAGGTGAATGGATTTAGGGAATTGCTATAGGTTTAGTGTATTGATTTGGTTTAGGATTACGTTTAGGCATAGGTTGAGATTTTCAGGTTCGGGATCCGGGTTTCGGGTTAGGTTTTCGTGTTTGGGTCTAGGTTTAGCTTAGGAAAATGGATTTAGGAATAGGTGTAGGTTAGTTTAAGTGTTTTGAGTTTAGGATTCGGTTTAGGCATAGGTTGAGATTTCGGGTTCGGGAACGGGTTTTCGGGTTCGGGTTTTTGTGTTCGGTGTAGGTTTAGGTTAGGTGAATGGATTTAGGAATTGCTATAGGTTTAGTGTAATTGATTTGGGTTTAGGATTCCGTTTAGGCATAGGTTGAGATTTTCAGGTTCGGGATCGGGTTTCGGGTTAGGTTTTCGTGTTTGGGTCTAGGTTTAGCTTAGGAAAATGGATTTAGAATAGGTTGTAGGTTTAGTTTAAAGTGTTTTGAGTTTAGGATTCGGTTGGTTTAGGCATCGGTTGAGATTTTCGGGCTCGGGATCGGGTTTTCGGGTTAGGTTTTCGTGTTTGGGTTTAGTTTAGGTTCAGGTGAATGGATTTAGGAATAGGTATAGGTTTAGTTAAGTGATTGAGTTTAGGATTAGGTTTAGGCACTCGGTTGAGATTTTCGGGTTCGGGATCGAATTTCGGGTTAGGTTTTCGTGTTTGGGTCTATGTTTAGGTTAGGTGAATGGATTTAGGAATAGGTGTAGGTTTAGTTTTTAGTGATTTGAGTTTAGGATTAGGTTAGGGCATCGGTTGAGATTTTCAGGATCGGGATCGAGTTTCGGGTTAGGTTTTCGTGTTTGTATCTAAGTTTAGGTTAGGTGACTGGATTTTGGAATAGGTGTAAGTTTAGTTTAGGTGATATGAGTTTAGGATTAACTTTAGGCATAGGTTGAGATTTTCAGGTTCGGGATCGGTTTCCGGGTTAGATTTCGTTTTTGGGTCCAAGTTTAGGTTAGGTGAATGGATTTAGGAATAGGCGTTGGTTTTGTATTGGTGATTTGAGTTTAAGATCAGGTTAGGCATAGGTTAAGATGTTCAAGTTCGGGATCGGGTATAGGGTCGATTGATCGTATTTGGGTCTAAGTTTAGGTTAGGTGAATCGATTTAGGAATCGGTGTTGGCTTAGTTTAAGTGATTTGAGTTTCGGATTAGGTTTCGGCATAGGTTGAGATTTCGGGTTTGGGATCGAGTTTCGGGTTAGGTTTTCGTGTTTGGGTCTAGGTTTTGGTTAGGTGAATGGATTTAGGAATAGGTGAAGGTTTAGTTTAAGTGATTTGAGTTTAATATTAGGTTTAGGCATAGGATCCGCTTTTCGGGTATGAGAACGGGTTTGGGTTAGGTTTTCCTGTTTCGGTATAGGTTAAGGTTAGGTGACTGGATTTAGGAATAGGTGTAGGTTTAGTTTAAGTGATTTGAGTTTTGGATTAGGTTTAGGCATGGGTTGAGATTTTTCGGGTTCGGCATCGAGATTCAAGTTAGGTTTTCATTTTGGGGTCTAGGTTTAGGTTAGGTGAATGGATTTAGGAATAGGTGTAAGTTTAGTTTAAGTGATTTGAGTTTAGGATTCGGTTTAGGCATACGTTGAGATTTTCGGGTTCGGGATCGTGTTTAGTGACGCATTTAATATTTGGGTCTAAGTTTAGGTAGGTCAATAGATTTAGGAATAGGTGTAGGTTTAGTTTAAGTGATATGACTTTAGAATTAGGGTTAGGCATACATTGAGATTTTCAGGTTCGGAATTGGATTTGAGGTTAGGTTTTCGTGTTCAGGTATAAGTGTAGGTAGGTGAATGGATTGAGGAATAGGTGTACGGTTTAGTTTAGGTGATTTGAGTTTAGTATTAGGTTTAGCATGGGTTGAGATTTAGGGTTCGGGATCGGGATTCGGGTTAGTTTTTCGTGTTTAGGTCTAGGTTTAGGTTAGGTGAATGGATTAGGAATAGGTGGTAAGTTTAGATTAAGTGATTTGAGTTTAGGATTAGGTTTAGGCATAGGTTGAGATTTTCGGGTTCGGGATCGTCTTTAGGGCCGCATTTTCGTATTTGGGTCTAAGTTTAGGTTTGGTTTATGGATTTAGGAATAGGTGTAGGTTTAGTTTAAGTGATTTGAGTTTAGGATTAGGTTTAGGCATACGTTGAGATTTTCGGGTTTGGGATTGGATTTCGGGTTAGCTTTTCGTGTTTGGGTCTAACTTTAGGGTAGGTGAATGGATTTAGGAATAGGTGTAGGTTTAGTTTAAGTGATTTTGAGTTTAGGATTAGGTTTAGGCATAGGTTGAGATTTTCGGGGTTCGGGATCGGGTTTCGGGTTAGGTTTTCGTGTTTGGGTCTAGGTTTAGGTTTGGTGAGTGGATTTAGGAATAGACGTAGGTTTAGTATAGTTGATTTGAGTTTAGGATCAGGTTTAGGCATAGGTTGAGATTTTCGGGTTCGGGATCGGGTTTAGGGTGGCATGTTCGTATTTGGGTCTAAGTTTAGGTTAGGTGAATCGATTAGGAATAGGTGTAGGTTTAGTTAAGTGAATTGAGTTTAGGATTAGGTTTTAGGCATAGATTGAGATTTTCAAGTTCGGAATTGGATTTCGGGTTAGGTTTTCGTGTTTGGTCTAAGTTTAGGTTAGGTGAATGGATTTAGGAATAGGTGTAGGTTTAGTATAGGTTATTTGAGTTTAGGATTAGGA
Organism: Liriodendron chinense; assembly: GCA_003013855.2. Taxonomy (NCBI): domain Eukaryota; kingdom Viridiplantae; phylum Streptophyta; class Magnoliopsida; order Magnoliales; family Magnoliaceae; genus Liriodendron; species Liriodendron chinense. The sequence continues at coordinate 15,891 of PVNU02001972.1, read as the reverse complement.
GTAGGCATGGTTGAGATTTTCGAGTTCGGGATCGGGTTTAGTGCCGCATTTTCGTATTTGGGTCTAAGTTTAGGTTGGTGAATAGATTTAGGAATAGGTGTAGGTTTAGTTTAAGTGATTTGACTTTAGAATTAGGTTTAGGCATACGTTGAGATTTCAGGTTCGGAATTGGATTTCGGGTTAGCTTTTCGTTTTTGGGTCTAAGTTTAGGTTAGGTGAATGGATTTAGGAATAGGTGTAGGTTTAGTTTCAGTGATTAAGTTTAGGATAGGTTTAGGCATAGGTTGAGGTTTTCGTGTTTGGGATCGGGTTTCGGGTCAGGTTTTCGCGTTTTCGTCTAAGTTTAGGTTAGGTGAATGGATTTAGGAATAGGTGTAGGTTTAGTATAGGTGATATGAGTTTAGGATTAGGATTAGGCATAGGTCGAGATTTTCGGGTTCGGGATCCGGTTTGGGGCCGCATTTTCATATTTGGTTTTAAGTTTAGGTTAGGTGAATGGATTTAGGAATAGGTGTAGGTTTAGTTTAAGTGATTTGAGTTTAGGATTAGGTTTAGGCATAGGTTGAGATTTTCGGGTTCGGGAACGGGTTTCGGGTTCGGTTTTTGTGTTTCGGTCTAGGTTTAGGTTAGGTGAATGGATTTGGGAATAGGTGTAGGTTTAGTGTAATTGATTTAGTTTTAGGATTACGTTTAGGCATAGGTTGAGATTTTCAGGTTCGGGATCGGGTTTCGGGTTAGGTTTTCGTGTTTGGGTCTAGGTTTAGCTTAGGTGAATGGATTTAGGAATAGGTGTAGGTTTAGTTTAAGTTGTTTGAGTTTAATATTAGGTTTAGGCATAGGTTGAGATTTTCAAGTTCGGGATTGGATTTCGGGTTAGGTTTTCGTGTTTGGGTCTAAGTTTAGGTTAGGAAAATGGATTTACGAATAGGTGTAGCTTTAGTTTAAGTGATTTGAGTATAGGATTAGGTTTAGGCATCGGTTGAGATTTTCGGGTTCGGGGTCGGGTCTCGGGTTAGGTTTTCTTGTTTGGATCTAAGTTTAGGTTAGGTGAATGGATTTAGAAATAGGTGTAGGTTTAGTTTAGGTGATTTAAGTTTAGGATTATGTTTAGGCATAGGGTGAGATTTTCGGGTTCGAGTACGGGTTTCGGGTTAGGTTTTCGTGTTTGGGTCTAAGTTTAGGTTAGGTGAATGGTTTTAGGAATTGGTGTAGGTTTAGTTTAGTGATTTGAGTTTAGGGGTTTGGTTTAGGCATCGGTTGAGATTTTCGGGATCGGATCGAGTTTCGGGTTAGGTTTTCGTGTTTGTGTCTAAGTTTAGGTTAGGTGACTGGATTTTGGAATTGGTGTAGGTTTAGTTTAGGTGATATAAGTTTAGTATTAACTTTAGGCATAGGTTGAGATTTTCAGGTTCGGGATCGGTTTCCGGGTTAGATTTTCGTTTTTGGGTCCAAGTTTAGGTTAGGTGAATGGATTTTGGAATAGGCGTTGGTTTAGTATTGGTGATTTGAGTTTAAGATCAGGTTTAGGCATAGGTTGAGATTTTCAAGTTCGGGATCGGGTTTAGGGTCGATTGATCGTATTTCGGTCTAAGTTTAGGTTAGGTGAATCGATTTAGGAATAGGTGTAGGCTTAGTTTAAGTGATTTGAGTTAAGGATTAGGTTTGGGCATAGGTTGAGATTTTCGGGTTCGAGATCGGGTTTCGGGTTAGGTTTTCGTGTTTCGGTCTAAGTTTAGGATAGGTGAATGGATTTAGGAATAGGTGTAGGTTTAGTTTAAGTTGTTTGAGTTTAATATTAGGTTTAGGCATAGGTTGAGATTTTCGAGTTCGGGATTGGTTTTCAGGTTAGGTTTTCGTGTTTGGGTCTAAGTTTAGGTTAGGAAAATGGATTTACGAATAGGTGTAGCTTTAGTTTAAGTGATTTGAGTATAGGATTAGGTTTAGGCATCCGTTGAGATTTTCGGGTACGGGGTCGGGTTTCGGGTTAGGTTTTCGTGTTTGGGTCTAAGTTTAGGTTAGGTGAATGGATTTAGAAATAGGTGTAGGTTTAGTTTAGGTGATTTAAGTTTAGGATTATGTTTAGGCATAGGGTGAGATTTTCGGGTTCGAGTTCGGGTTTCTGGTTAGGTTTTCGTGTTTGGGTCTAAGTTTAGGTTAGGTGAATGGATTTAGGAATAGGTGTAGGTTTAGTTTAGTGATTTGAGTTTAGGGTTAGGTTTAGGCATCGGTTGAGATTTTCGGGATCGGGATCAAGTTTCGGGTTAGGTTTTCGTGTTTGTTTCTAAGTTTAGGTTAGGTGACTGGATTTTGGAATAGGTGTAGGTTTAGTTTAGGTGATATGAGTTTAGGATTAAATTTAGGCATAGGTTGAGATTTTCAGTTTCGGGATCGGTTTCCGGGTTAGATTTTCATTTTTGGGTCCAAGTTTAGGTTAGGTGAATGGATTTAGGAATACGCGTTGGTTTAGTATTTGTGATTTGAGTTTAAGATCAGGTTTAGGCATAGGTTGAGATGTTCAAGTTCGGGATCGGGTTTAGGGTCGATTGATCGTATTTGGGTCTAAGTTTAGGTTAGGTGAATCGATTTAGGAATAGGTGTAGGCATAGTTTAAGTGATTTAAGTTTAGGATTAAGTTTGGGCATAGGTTGAGATTTTCGGGTTTGGGATCGAGTTTCGGGTTAGGTTTTCGTGTTTGGGTCTATGTTTTGGTTAAGTGAATGGATTTCAGAATAGGTGAAGGTTTAGCTTAAGTGATTTGAGTTTAATATTAGGTTTAGGCATAGGATGAGCTTTTAGGTACTGGAACGGGTTTTGGGTTACGTTTTCCTGTTTCGGTACAGGTTAAGGTTAGGTGAATGGATTTAGGAATAGGTGTAGGTTTAGTTTAAGTGATTTGAGTTTAGGATTAGGTTTAGGCATAGGTTGAGATTTTCGGGTTCGGGATCGGGTTTCGGGTTAGGTTTTCATTTTTGGGTCTAGGTTTAGGTTAGGTGAATGGATTTAGGAATAGACGTAGGTTTAGTATAGTTGATTTGAGTTTAGGATCAGGTTTAGGCATAGGTTGAGATTTTCGGGTTCGGGATCGGGTTTAGGGTGGCATGTTCGTATTTGGGTCTAAGTTTAGGTTAGGTGAATCGATTTAGGAATAGCTGTAGGTTTAGTTTAAGTGAATTGAGTTTAGGATTAGGTTTAGGCATAGGTTGAGATTTTCAAGTTCGGAATTGGATTTCGGGTTAGGTTTTCGTGTTTGGGTCTAAGTTTAGGTTAGGTGAATGGATTTAGGAATAGGTGTAGGTTTCGTATAGGTTATTTGAGTTTAGGATTAGGAGTAGGCATAGGTTGAGATTTTCGAGTTCGGAATTCGATTTCGGGTTAGCTTTTCGTGTTTGGGTCGAAGTTTAGGTTAGGTGAATGGATTTAGGAATAGGTGTAGGTTTAGTTTCAGTGATTTAAGTTTAGGATTAGGTTTAGGCATAGGTTGAGATTTTCGTGTTTGGGATCGGGTTTCGGGTCAGGTTTTCGCGTTTTCGTCTAAGTTTAGGTTAGGTGAATGGATTTAGGAATAGGTGTAGGTTTAGTGTAGGTGATTTGAGTTTAGGATTAGGATTAGGCATAGGTCGAGATTTTCGGGTTCGGGATCCTGTTTGGGGCCGCATTTTCGTATTTGGGTTTAAGTTTAGGTTAGGTGAATGGATTTAGGAATAGGTGTAGGTTTAGTTTAAGTGATTTGAGTTTAGGATTAGGTTTAGGCATTGGTTGAGATTTTCGCGTTCGGGAACGGGTTTCGGGTTCGGTTTTTGTGTTTCGGTCTAGGTTTAGGTTAGGTGAATGGATTTAGGAATAGGTGTAGGTTTAGTTTCAGTGATTTAAGTTTAGGATTAGGTTTAGGCATAGGTTGAGATTTTCGGGTTCGGGAATGGGTTTCGGGCTCGGTTTTTGTGTTTCGGTCTAGGTTTAGGTTAGGTGAATGGATTTGGGAATAGGTGTAGGTTTAGTGTAATTGATTTGAGTTTAGGATTACGTTTAGGCATAGGTTGAGATTTTCAGGTTCGGGATCGGGTTTCGGGTTAGGTTTTCGTGTTTGGCTCTAGGTTTAGCTTAGGTGAATGGATTTAGGAATAGGTGTAGGTTTAGTTTAAGTTGTTTGAGTTTAATATTAGGTTTAGGCATACGTTGAGATTTTCGAGTTCGGGATTGGATTTCAGGTTAGGTTTTCGTGCTTGGATCTAAGTTTAGGTTAGGAAAATGGATTTACGAATAGGTGTAGCTTTAGTTTAAGTGATTTGAGTATAGGATTAGGTTTAGGCATCGGTTGAGATTTTCGGGTTCGGGGTCGGGTTTCGGGTTAGGTTTTCGTGTTTGGGTCTAAGTTTAGGTTAGGTGAATGGATTTAGAAATAGGTGTAGGTTTAGTTTAGGTGATTTAAGTTTAGGATTATGTTTAGGCATAGGGTGAGATTTTCGGGTTCGAGTTCGGGTTTCGGGTTAGGTTTTCGTGTTTGGGTCTAAGTTTAGGTTAGGTGAATGGTTTTAGGAATAGGTGTAGGATTAGTTTAGTGATTTGAGTTTAGGGTTAGGTATAGGCATCGGTTGAGATTTTCGGGATCGGGATCGAGTTTCGGGTTAGGTTTTCGTGTTTGTGTCTAAGTTTAGGTTAGGTGACTGGATTTTGGAATAGGTGTAGGTTTAGTTTAGGTGATATGAGTTTAGGATTAACTTTAGGCATAAGTTGAGATTTTCAGGTTCGGGATCGGTTTCCGGGTTAGATTTTCGTTTTTGGGTCCAAGTTTAGGTTAGGTGAATGGATTTAGGAATAGGCGTTGGTTTAGTATTGGTGATTTGAGTTTAAGATCAGGTTTAGGCATAGGTTGAGATGTTCGGGTTTGGGATCGAGTTTCGGGTTAGGTTTTCGTGTTTGGGTCTAGGTTTTGGTTAAGTGAATGGATTTAGGAATAGGTGAAAGTTTAGTTTAAGTGATTTGAGTTTAATATTAGGTTTAGGCATAGGATGAGCTTTTCAGGTACAGGAACGGGTTTTGGGTTAGGTTTTCCTGTTTCGGTATAGGTTAAGGTTAGGTGAATGGATTTAGGAATAGGTGTAGGTTTAGTTTAAGTGATTTGAGTTTTGGATTAGGTTTAGGCAGGGGTTGAGATTTTCGGGTTCGGCATCGAGATTCAGGTTAGGTTTTCGTTTTTGGGTCTAGGTTTAGGTTAGGTGAATGATTTAGGAATAGGTGTAAGTTTAGTTTAAGTGATTTGAGTTTACGATTAGGTTTCGGCATACGTTGAGATTTTCAGGTTCGGGATCGGGTTTAGTGCCGCATTTTCGTATTTGGGTCTAAGTTTAGGTTAGGTGAATAGATTTAGGAATAGGTGTAGGTTTTGTTTAAGTGATTTGACTTTAGAATTACGTTTAGGCATACGTTGAGATTTTCAGGTTCGAAATTGGATTTCGGGTTAGGTTTTCGTGTTCGGGTATAAGTTTAGGTTAGGTGAATGGATTGAGGAATAGGTGTAGGTTTAGTTTAAGTGATTTGAGTTTAGGATTAGGTTTAGGCATGGGTTGAGATTATTGGGTTCGGGATCGGGATTCGGGTTAGGTTTTCGTGTTTAGGTCTAGGTTTAGGTTAGGTGAATGGATTTAGGAATAGGTGTAAGTTTAGATTAAGTGATTTGAGTTTAGGATTAGGTTTAGGCATAGGTTTAGATTTTCGGGTTCGGGATCGTGTTTAGGGCCGCATTTTCGTATTTGGGTCTAATTTTAGGTTAGGTGAATAGATTTATGGATAGGTGTAGGTTTAGTTTATGTGATTTGACTTTTGAATTTGGTTTAGGCATACGTTGAGATTTTCAGGTTCGGAATTGGATTCCGGGTTAGGTTTTCGTGTTTGGGTCTAAGTTTAGGTTAGGTGAATGGATTTAAGAATAGGTGTAGGTTTAGTTTCAGTGATTTAAGTTTAGGATTAGGTTTAGGGATAGGTTGAGATTTTCGGGGTCGGGATCCGGTTCAGGGCTGCATTTTCGTATTTGGGTCTAAGTATAGGTTAGTTGAATGGATTCAGGAATAGGTGTAGGTTTAGTTTAAGTGATTTGAGTTTAGGATTAGGTTTAGGCATACGTTGAGCTTTTCGGGTTCGGGACTGGGTTTCGGGTTAGCTTTTCGTGTTTGGGTCTAGGTTTATGTTAGGTGAATGGATTTAGGAATAGGTGTAGGTTTTGTGTAAGTGATTTGAGTTTAGGATTACCGTTAGGCATAGGTTGAGATTTTCAGGTTTGGGATCGGGTTTCGGGTTAGGTTTTCGTGTTTGGGTCTAAGTTTAGGTTAGGTGAATGGTTTTAGGAATAGGTGTAGGTTTAGTTTCAGTGATTTATGTTTAGGATTAGGTTTAGGCATAGGTTGAGATTTTCGGGTTCGGGATCGGGTTTCGGGTCAGGTTTTCGTGTTTGGGTCTAGGTTTATGTTCTTTGAATGGATTTAGGAATTGTTGTAGGTTTAGTTTAGGTGATTTGAGTTTAGGATTAGGATTAGGCACAGGTTGAGATTTTCGGGTTCAGGATCGGGTTTAGGCCGCATTTTCGTATTTGGTTCTAAGTTTAGGTTAGGTGAATGGATTTAGGAATAGGTGTAGGTTTAGTTTAAGTGATTTGAGTTTAGGATTAGGTTTAGGCATACGTTGAGATTTTCGGGTTTGGGATTGGATTTCGGGTTAGCGTTTCGTGTTTGGGTCTAACTTTAGGGTAGGTGAATGGATTTAGGAATAGGCGTAGGTTTAGTTTAAGTGATTTGAGTTTAGGATTAGGTTTAGGCATAGGTTGAGATTTTCGGGTTCGGTATCAGGTTTAGTGCCGCATTTTCGTATTTGGGTCTAAGTTTAGGTTAGGTCAATAGATTTAGGAATAGGTGTAGGTTTTGTTTAAGTGATTTGACTTTAGAATTAGGTTTAGGCATACGTTGAGATTTTCAGGTTCGGAATTGGATTTCGGGTTAGGTTTTCGTGTTCGGGTATAAGTTTAGGTTAGGTGAATGGATTGAGGAATAGGTGTAGGTTTAGTTTAAGTGATTTGAGTTTAGGATTAGGTTTAGGCATGGGTTGAGATAATTGGGTTCGGGATCGGGATTCGGGTTAGGTTTTCCTGTTTAGGTCTAGGTTTTGGTTAGGTGAATGGATTTAGGAATAAGTGTAAGTTTAGATTAAGTGATTTGAGTTTAGGATTAGGTTTAGGCATAGGTTGAGATTTTCGGGTTCGGGATCGTGTTTAGGGCCGCATTTTCGTATTTGGGTCTAAGTTTAGGTTAGGTGAATGGATTTAGGAATAGGTGTAGGTTTAGTTTAAGTGATTTGACTTTTGAATTAGGTTTAGGCATACGTTGAGATTTTCAGGTTCGGAATTGGATTCCGGGTTAGGTTTTCGTTTTTAGGTCTAAGTTTAGGTTAGTGGAATGGATTTAGGAATAGGTGTAGGTTTAGTTTCAGTGATTTAAGTTTAGGATTAGGTTTAGGGATAGGTTGAGATTTTCGGGTTCGGGATCGGATTTCGGGTCAGGTTTTCGTGTTTGGGTCTAAGTTTAGGTTTTTCGAATGGAATTTGGAATTGGTGTAGGTTTAGTTTAGGTGATTTGAGTTTAGGATTAGGATTAGGCACAGGTTGAGATTTTCGGGGTCGGGATCCGGTTCAGGGCTGCATTTTCGTATTTGGGTCTAAGTTTAGGTTAGGTGAATGGATTGAGGAATAGGTGTAGGTTTAGTGTTAGTGATTTGAGTTTAGGATTACCGTTAGGCATAGGTTGAGATTTTTAGGTTCGGGATCGGGTTTCGGGTTAGGTTTTCGTGTTTGGGTCTAAGTTTAGTCTAGGTGAATGGTTTTAGGAATAGGTGTAGGTTTAGTTTCAGTGTTTTAAGTTTAGGATTAGGTTTAGGCATAGGTTGAGATTTTCGGGTTTGGGATTGGATTCCGGGTTAGCTTTTCGTGTTTGGGTCTAACTTTAGGGTAGGTGAATGGATTTAGGAATAGGTGTAGGTTTAGTTTAAGTGATTTGAGTTTAGGATTAGGTTTAGGCATAGGTTGAGATTTTCGGGTTCGGTATCGGGTTTCGGGTCAGGTTTTCGTGTTTGGGTCTAGGTTTAGGTTTGGTGAGTGGATTTAGGAATAGGCGTAGGTTTAGTATAGGTGATTTGAGTTTAGGATCAGGTTTAGGCATAGGTTAAGATTTTCGGGTTCGGGATCGGGTTTAGGGTGGCATGTTCGTATTTGGGTCTAAGTTTAGGTTAGGTGAATCGATTTAGGAATAGGTGTAGGTTTAGTTTAAGTGAATTGAGTTTAGGATTAGGTTTAGGCATAGGTTGAGATTTTCAAGTTCGGAATTGGATTTCGGGTTAGGTTTTCGTGTTTGCGTCTATGTTTATGTTAGGTGAATGGATTTAGGAATAGGTGTAGGTTTAGTATAGGTTATTTGAGTTTAGGATTAGGCATAGGTTGAGATTTTCGAGTTCGGGATCCGGTTTAGGGCCGCATTTTCGTATTTGGTTCTAAGTTTAGGTTAGGTGAATGGATTTATGAATAGGTGTAGGTTTAGTTTAAGTGATTTGACTTTAGAATTAGGTTTAGGCATACGTTGAGATTTCGGGTTTGGGATTGGATTCCGGGTTAGCTTTTTGTGTTTGGGTCTAACTTTAGGGTAGGTGAATGGATTTAGGAATAGGTGTAGGTTTAGTTTAAGTGATTTGAGTTTAGGATTAGGTTTAGGCATCGGTTGAGATTTTCGGGTTCGGGGTCGGGTCTCGGATTAGGTTTTTGTGTTTGGGTCTAAGTTTAGGTTAGGTGAATGGATTTAGAAATAGGTGTAGGTTTAGTTTAGGTGATTTTAGTTTAGGATTATGTTTAGGCATAGGGTGGGAATTTCGGGTTCGGGATCGAGTTTCGGGCTAGGTTTTCGTGTTTGTGTCTAAGTTTAGGTTAGATGACTGGATTTTCGAATAGGTGTTGGTTTAGTTTAGGTGATATGAGTTTAGGATTAACTTAGGCATCGGTTGAGATTTTCAGGTTCGGGATCGGTTTCCGGGTTAGATTTTCGTTTTTGGGTCCAAGTTTAGGTTAGGTGAATGGATTTAGGAATAGGCGTTTGTTTAGTATTGGTGATTTGAGTTTAAGATCTGGTTTAGGCATAGGTTGAGATTTTCGGGTTCGGGATCGGGTTTAGGGTCGATTGTTCGTATTTGGGTCTAAGTTTAGGTTAGGTGAATCGATTTAGGAATAGGAGTAGGCTTAGTTTAAGTGATTTGAGTTTAGGATTAGGTTTAGGTATAGGTTGAGATTTTTGGGTTTGGGATCGAGCTTCGGGTTAGGTTTTCGTGTTTGGGTCTAGGTTTTGGTTAGGTGAATGGATTTAGGAATAGGTGAAGGTTTAGTTTAAGTGATTTGAGTTTAATATTAGGTTTAGGCATAGGATGAGCTTTTCGGGTACGGAAACGGGTTTTGGGTTAGGTTTTTCTGTTTCGGTATAGGTTAAGGTTAGGTGAATGGATTTAGGAATAGGTGTAGGTTTAGTTTAAGTGATTTGAGTTTTGGATTAGGTTTAGGCATGGGTTGAGATTTTCGGGTTCGGGATTGAGATTCGGGTTAGGTTTTCGTTTTTGGGTCTACGTTTAAGTTAGGTGAATGGATTTAGGAATTGGTGTAAGTTTAGTTTAAGTGATTTGAGTTTAGGATTAGGTTTAGGCATACGTTGAGATTTTCAGGTTCGGGATCGGTTTTAGTGCCGCATTTTCATATTTGGGTCTGAGTTTAGGTTGGTGAATAGATTTAGGAATAAGTGTAGGTTTAGTTTAAGTGATTTGACTTTAAAATTAGGTTTAGACATACGTTGAGATTTTCAGGTTCGGAATTGGATTTCGGGTTAGGTTTTCGTGTTCGGGTATAAGTTTAGGTTAGGTGAATGGATTGAGGAATAGGTGTAGGTTTAGTTTAGGTGATTTGAGTTTACGATTAGGATTAGGCATAGGTTGAGATTTTCGGGTTCGGGATCCGGTTTCGGGTTAGGTCTTCGTTTTTGGGTCTAAGTTTAGGTTAAGTGAATGGATTTAGGAATAGGTGTAGGTTTAGTTTAAGTGATTTGAGTTTAGGATTAGGCTTAGGCATACGTTGAGATTTTCGGGTTCGGGATTGGGTTTCGGTTAGGTTTTCGTGTTTGGGTCTAGGTTTAGGTTAGGTGAATGGATTTAGGAATTGGTGTAGGTTTAGTTTAAGTGATTTGACTTTAGAATTAGGTTTAGGCATACGTTGAGATTTTCAGGTTCGGAATTGGATTTCGGGGTAAGGTTTTCGTGTTTGGGTCTAAGTTTTGGTTAGGTGAATGGATTGAGGAATAGGTGTAGGTTTAGTTTATGTGATTTGAGTTTAGGATTAGGTTTAGGCATGGGTTGAGATTTTCGGGTTCGGGATCGTGTTTCGGGTTAGGTTTCGTGTTTCGGTATTGGTTAAGGTTAGGTGAATGGATTTAGGAATAGGTGTAGGTTTAGTTTAAGTGATTTGAGTTTAGGATTAGGTTTAGGCATGGGTTGAGATTTCGGGTTCGGGATCAAGATTCGGGTTAGGTTTTCATGTTTGGGTCTAGGTTTAGCTTAGGTGAATGGATTTAGGAATAGGTGTAAGTTTAGTTTAAGCGATTTGAGTTTAGGATTAGGTTTAGGCAAACATTGAGATTTTCGGGTTCGGGATCCGGTTTAGTGCCGCATTTTCGTATTTGGGTCTAAGTTTAGGTTAGGTGAATAGATTTAGGAATTAGTGTAGGTTTAGTTTAAGTGATTTGAGTTTAGGATTAGGTTTAGGCATAGGGTGAGATTTTTGGGTTCGGGATCGGGCTTCGGGTTAGGTTTTCGTGTTTGGGTCTAGGTTTTGGTTTAGATGAATGGATTTAGGAATAGGTGTAGGTTTAGTGTAAGTGATTTGAGTTTAGGATTACTTTTAGGCATAGTTTGAGATTTTCAGGTTCGGGATCAGGTTTCGGGTTAGGTTTTTTGTGTTTGGGTATAGGTTTAGGTTTGGTGAATGGATTTAGGAATAGGTATAGGTTTAGTTTAAGTGATTTGAGTTTAAGATTAGGTTTAGGCATAGGTTGAGATTTTCGGGTTCGGGATTGGGTTTCGGGTTAGGTTTTCGTGTTTGGGTCTAGGTTTAGGTTAGGTGAAAGGATTTAGGAATTGGTGTAGGTTTAGTTTAAGTGATTTGAGTTTAGGATTAGGTTTCGGCATAGGTTCAGATTTTCAGGCTCGAAATCGGGTTTCGGGTTAGGTTTTCGTGTTTGGGTCTAGGTTTAGGTTAGGTGAATGGATTTAGGAATACGTGTAGGTTTAGTTTAAGTGATTTGAGGTTAGGACTAGGTTTAGGCATAGGTTGAGATTTTCGGGTTCGGGATCGGGTTTCGGGTTAGGTTTTCGTGTTTGGGTCTAAGTTTAGGTTAGGTGAATGAATTTTGGAATCGGTGTAGGTTTAGTTTAGGTGATTTGAAATTAGGATTAAGTTTAGGCGTAGGTTTAGATTTTCGGGTTCGGGATCGGGTCTAGGTTCACATTTTCATGTATGGGTCTAAGTTTAGGTTAAGTGAATGGATTTAGGAATAGGTGTAGGTTTAGTTTAAGTGATTTAAGTTTAGGATTAGGTTTAGCCATACGTTGAGATTTTCGGGTTCGGGATTGGGTTTCGGGTTTGGGTTTCGAGTTTGGGTCTAGGTTTAGGTTAGGTGAATGGATTTAGGAATAGGTGGAGGTTTAGTTTAAGTGATTTGAGTTTAGGATTAGGTTTAGGCATAGCTTGAGATTTTCGGGTTCGGGATTGGGTTTCGGTTAGGTTTTCGTGTTTGGGTCTAAGTTTAGGTTAGGTGAATGAATTTTGGGATAGGTGTAGGTTTAGTTTAAGTGATTTGAGTTTAGGATTAGGTTTAGGCATCGGTTGAGATCTTCGGGTTTGGGATCGGGTTTCGGGTTTGGTTTTCGAGTTTAGGTCTAGGTTTAGGTTAGGTGAATGGATTTAGGAATAGGTGTAGGTTTAGTTGACGTGATTTGAATTTAGGATTAAGTTTAGGCGTAGGTTGAGATTTTCGGGTTCGGGATCGGGTTTAGGTTCACATTTTCGTGTATAGGTCTAAGTTTAGGTTAGGTGAATGGATTTAGGAATAGGTGTAGGTTTAGTTTAAGTGATTTGAGTTTAGGATTCGGTTTAGGCATAGGTTGAGATTTTCGCGTTCGGGATCGGGTTTCGAGTTACGTTTTCGTGTTTGGGTCGAGGTTTAGGTTAGGTGAATGGATTTAGGAATTGGTGTAGGTTTAGTTTAAGTGATTTGAGTTTAGGATTAGGTTTAGGCATAGGTTCAGATTTTCGGGTTCGGAATCGGGTTTCGGGTGAGGTTTTCGTGTTTTGGTCCAGGATTAGGTTAGGTGAATGGATTTAGGAATAGGTGTAGGTTTAGTTTAAGTGATTTGAGGTTAGGACTAGGTTTAGGCATAGGTCGAGATTTTCGCGTTCGTGATCGGGTTTCAGGTTAGGTTTTCGAGTTTGGGTCTAAGTTTAGGTTAGGAGAACGGATTTAGGAATAGGTGTAGGTTTAGTTTATGTGATTTTTGTATAGGATTAGGTTTGGGCATCGGTTGAGATTTTCAGTTTCGGGGTCGGGTTTCGGGTAACGTTTTCGTGTTTGGGTCTAAGTTTAGGTTAGGTGAATGGATTTAGGAATAGGTGTAGGTTTATTTTAGGTGATTTGAATTTAGGATTAAGTTTAGGCGTAGGTTGAGATTTTCGGGTTCGGGATCGGGTCTAGGTTCACATTTTCGTGTATGGGTCTAAGTTTAGGTTAGGTGCATGGATTTAGGAATAGGTGTTGGTTTAGTTTAAGTGATTTGAGTTAAGGATTAGGTTTGGGCATAGGTTGAGATTTTCGGGTTTGGGATCGAGATTCGGGTTAGGTTTACGTGTTTGGGTCAAGGTTTAGGTTAGGTGAATGGATTTAGGAATAGGTGTAAGTTTAGTTTAAGTGATTTGAGTTTAGGATTAGGTTTAGGCATGGGTTGAGATTTTCAGGTTCGGAATTAGATTTCGGGTTAGGTTTTCATGTTTGGGTCTAAGTTTACGTTAGGTGAATGGATTTAGGAATAGGTGTAGGCTTAGTATAGGTGATTTGAGTTTTGGACTAGGATTAGGCATAGGTTGAGATTTTCGAGTTCGGGATCCGGTTTAGGGCCGCATTTCGTACTTGGGTCTAAGTTTAGGTTAGGTGAATGGATTAGGAATAGGTTGTAGGTTTAGTTTAAGTGATTTGACTTTAGAATTAGGTTTAGGCATAAGTTGAGATTTTCAGGTTCGGAATTGGATTTCGGGTTAGGTTTTCTTGTTTGGGTCTAAGTTTAGGTTAGGTGAATGGAATTTGGAATAGGTGTAGGTTAGTTTAAGTGATTTGAGTTTAGGATTAGGTTTAGGCATAGGTTAAGATTTTCGGGTTCGGGAACTGGTTTTCGGGTTAGGTTTTTATGTTTCGGTCTACGTTTAGGTTAGGTGAATGGATTTAGGAATAAGTCTAGGTTTAGTGTATTTGATTTGAGTTTAGGATTACGTTTAGGAATAGGTTGAGATTTTCAGGTTCGGGATTGGGTTTCGGGTTAGGTTTTCGTGGTTGGGTCTAGGTTTACGTTAGGTGAATGGATTTAGGAAATAGGTAGGTTTAGTTTAAGTGAGTGGAGTTTAGGATTAGGTTTAGGTATAGGTTGAGATTTTCGGGTTCGGGATCGGGTTTCGGGTTAGGTTTTCGTGTTTGGATCTAGGTTTAGGTTAGGTGAATGGTTTTAGGAATAGGTGTAGGTTTAGTATAGGTGATTTGTGTTTTGGACTAGGATTAGGCATAGGTTGAGATTTTCGAGTTCGGGATCCGGTTTAGGGCCGCATTTTCGTATTTGGGTCTAAGTTTAGGTTAGGCGAATGGATTTAGGAATAGGTGTAGGTTTAGTTTAAGTGATTTGACTTTAGAATTAGGTTTAGGCATAAGTTGAGATTTTCAGGTTCGGAATTGGATTTCGGGTTAGGTTTTCGTGTTTGGGTCTAAGTTTAGGTTAGGTGAATGGAATTTGGAATAGGTGTAGGTTAGTTTAAGTGATTTGAGTTTAGGATTAGGTTTAGGCATAGGTTATGATTTTCGGGTTCGGGAACTGGTTTCGGGTTAGGTTTTTGTGTTTCGGTCTACGTTTAGGTTAGGTGAATGGATTTAGGAATAGGTCTAGGTTTAGTGTAATTGATTTGAGTTTAGGATTACGTTTAGGCATAGGTTGAGATTTTCAGGTTCGGGATCGGGTTTCGGGTTAGGTTTTCGTGGTTGGGTCTAGGTTTACGTTAGGTGAATGGATTAGGAATAGGTATAGGTTTTAGTTTAAGTGAGTGAGGTTTAGGATTAGGTTTAGGTATAGGTTGAGATTTTCGGGTTCGGGATCGGGTTTCGGGTTAGGTTTTCGTGTTTGGGTCTAGGTTTAGGTTAGGTGAATGGATTTAGGAATAGGTGTAGGTTTTGTTTAAGTGATTTGAGGTTAGGACTAGGTTTAGGCATAGGTCGAGATTTTCGCGTTCGTGATCGGGTTTCAGGTTAGGTTTTCGTGTTTGGGTCTAAGTTTAGGTTAAGTGAACGGATTTAGGAATAGGTGTAGGTTTAGTTTATGTGATTTTAGTTTAGGATTAGGTTTAGGCATAGGTTGATATTTTCGAGTTCGGGATTGGATTTCGGAATTAGGTTTTCTTTTGTTTGGGGTCTAAGTTTAGGTTAGGTGAATGGATTAGGGAATAGGGGTAGCTTTAGTTTTAAGTGATTTGAGTATAGGATTAGGTTTGGGCATCGGTTGAGATTTTCGGTTTCGGGGTCGGATTTCGGGTTAGGTTTTCGTGTTTGGGTCTAAGTTTAGGTTAGGTGAATGGATTTAGTAATAGGTGTAGGTTTATTTTCGGTGATTTGAATTTAGGATTAAGTTTAGGCGTAGGTTGAGATTTTCGGGTTCGGGATCGGGTCTAGGTTCACATTTTCGTGTATGGGTCTAAGTTTAGGTTAGGTGAATGGATTTAGGAATAGGTGTTTGTTTTATTTTAAGTGATTTGTTGTTTAGGATTAGGTTTAGGCATGGGTTTGAGATTTTCAGGTTCAGACTTGGATTTCGGGTTAGGTTTTCGTGTTTGGGTCTAGGTTTAGGTTAGGTTAATGGATTTAGGATAGGTATAGGTTTAGTTTAAGTGAGTGGAGTTTAGGATTAGGCTTAGGTATAGGTTGAGATTTTCGGGTTCGGGAACGGGTTTTGGGTTAGGATTTTGTGTTTCGGTCTACGTTTAGGTTAGGTGAATGGATTTAGGAATAGGTGTAGGTTTAGGTAATTGATTTGAGTTTAGGATTACGTTTAGGCATAGGTTGAGATTTTCAGGTTCGGGATCGGGTTTCGGGTTAGGTTTTTTGTGTTTGGGTCTAGGTTTAGGTTTGGTGAATGGATTTAGGAATCGGTGTCGGTTTACTTTAAGTGAGTGGATTTTAGGATTAGGTTTAGGTATAGGTGAGATTTTCGGGTTCGGGATCGGGTTTCGGGTTAGGTTTTCGTGTTTGGGTCTTGGTTTAGGTTAGGTGAATGGATTTAGGAACGGTATAGTTTAGTTTAAGTGATTTGTGTTTAAGATTAGGTTTAGGCATAGGTTGAGATTTTGGGGTTTGGGATCGGTTAGGTGTTAGGTTTTCGTGTTCGGGTCTAGGTTTAGGTTTAGGTTAGGTGAATGGATTTAGGAATAGGTGTTGGTTTAGTTTAAGTGATTTGAGGTTAGGACTAGGTTTAGGCATAGGTTGAGATTTTCGCATTCGTGTTGGGTTTCAGGTTAGGTTTTCGTGTTGG
>PVNU02001970.1:0-58336 GCA_003013855.2 Liriodendron chinense | reverse complement strand
TATTAAAAATTCCAAAGGCCCCATCGTATGGTTTTCCTAATGTTTATTTGCAATCCAACCTGTTTATAATGTCAAGAATATCTGGATGAAGGGAAATTAGCAAAGATCATATTGCTCCAAAACTTTTGTGGCCACAAAAAAAGATTTTAATGGTTATTCCTCACTGTTTCTATTCTTATGGTCCACCTGAGATTTGGATAGATGAAAAAACAGATGGGATGGTGTGGATACACAACATATACATCAATGTGGGCCCCACACGGTTAGGGTAACACCCACTAAGCTGTTATGGAAAATTGGGCCCTTGATGTGACTTGACTTGAGGAGAGTTAAAGAAACACTCAGTCAAATCTTTGAGTTGATTGAACCTGGCTAGACATCTGACTCTGTAGGCCACGGATCAAAAGGTTAAGATTCTCCTATCAGGAAGATCTTTGAGGCATAGGCTACCCACATTGGAGCATCAAACCAATGGTCTGGATGACTAACCATGGGACCCACTTGTCAGGATTGGAGAAAGCATCATGTAATTCCTCGTGGCGTTTTCTAAAGAAAGAATTCAACTGAACAATCACAAGGATTAACAAGGCGATTTAAGGTCCCTCAAGCATACATGCCAATCTGGCATGCGGATGAGATATGAGCCATTCATCAGATGGCCCACTGAGGACATAACATGGCCCAAAAAGTCAGGCTGGTCTACTCACGAGATGGGCCTCATTCATAATGAATGTGGACCATTGGTCCTTTTTGTACGCATAGCCAAGTGGGTCGGCCTATTTTGAGGCACCCACAAGGAGATTATCTATACAATATGAGAGTTGTTCTTTTGCATATCCCAGTCCGTGGTAAGTCCCATCATATTAACGGTTTGGATCGTCGAAAAATGATTTAAGATAGTACAATCAAAGAGATGTAAAGAGATTAACCGGCATAAGGTGTTTTCCTTAATAGCAGGGGTGGTGAGTATGGGTTATTGATTAGGGGGTTTGTTGGAACCAAAATTTAAACAAAGGGTGGTTGGGGCTTAAAGCATGGAGGGACGGGGCTATTGTTCCTTTTTCCTGAAAAAAAACACAACTTTCACATTGTATTACTGAGGTTGTGTTTGGATGCATCATCCAATTTAATTGCAATTTCCTGTAATGAAGTGGAAAAAATCAAATGGTGATTTCTATAGACCGGTGAGGCTCCAAATCACAATAAGTTACTTCAAGTTGAACTTGAGAGAAATGCAACTGCAATGTGAAGGTCACTTCCTCATGATAAATGTAAGGAAAATCACTGACTGTTGTATTTCCTCTTCATTAAACCGAGTATTTGCAATTCAATTGACTTGCACATCCAAAACTCCCTTCTCTAGTGGTAATGAGATAGTGAGTGCCCTCTCTTCACTCCTTGTTCAAAAGGAAATTGACTAATTGGTAAGCCTCTCAGAGAACATTAGGGAATACAATGATGCACCCGCTCTGATTTTTTTTTTTTTTTTTTTTAACAGAATTTTATTGAAAGAAATAGCTTAAGGGAATGAATGGCTGATACAATTGCATCCTAATTCCTTCATTGTAATGTATATCTGCACATTTGGGTGTATGTGAGGATGGCTGCACGATGCTGTTCGGGAATCTCCCTCCAAACACTAAATGATCAAAAATTGATGTTGCCAGTCTTAACCTTCACTTCAAGCTCGAATTTTTGCCATCATTTGATCTCGATCACCATCTTAATGTGTTCCAATGTGTCCATCAAAACCCCACCAAAAGTTAAATTCTACAATCAGAGAGGGCGAGACTTCCATTCGATTAACCGAATTGCCCATCCCTTTGGCCATCTTTAAGGTGCATTCGCCGGTAGATTCATCAAGTCAGACGCAAACTACTTCCCATTTGAAAAAATCCCATTTTCAGGAGACCGGTCATGAATGATCAATATGACCCTATTTTTGTTTTTAAAAACACAAAATAAGCTCATGATCATCAAGCATTACTCAAAAATCTCATGGACATGATTCATCTGAAATGATAAACCCCAAAAATCGATCATGCCATGTCAGGGAAACACCGTTGCTCCTCTTTCAAATACCTGCATTTTCCACTTCTCTGGTTTGTGAAGTCGGTTTGAGTCTGAGTAAAGATCGGTTTGTATACATCACTTGATGCAGACTGAAGCTTTGCTGGAACAAGCAATGCTTGAAATACTACTACTACTCGGCCTCTTTTCTTGCTTCAACAATGAAAACCGCTGTCCGGGAGACTCGACCCAAAATGCTTGAAGCTGTAGAGGCCTGCACTTGTGCCACACAAGAGATTGAATTTAAACCGTTGTTACTGATTCCAAGCCGTTTTCTCCAATCTTCCCTCTCTTACTCATCACTAAGAACAAAATCCATTTCTAGCACATACCCGGCCCACTTCATCTCTCCATCAGTTTATTCCAACCTCTCATAGATCTCTTGGCATCTTGGATGAGCCTTGTCCCCCACAAGAAGGCATGCACCTCGCTCTTCACTTCGATCCAACTGCAACACCGGCTCTTTCTTAAGCCTGTTTCCGCTCATCATCCTCCTCATCTCCGAAACCTCAGCCCACCTTCCTGCTTCAGCATAAACATTTGATAGAAGGACATAGGCAGCTGAATCTTGAGGGTCCAATTGCAGGATAGAACTGGCGGCCCGTTCTGCCACCTCAACATTGCCGTTTATCTTGCAAACACTAAGAAGAGTTCTCCATATGACAGCATCAGCTTCAAATGGCATGTCATAGATAAGCTGCAATGCATCATTGACCTTCCCCGATCGGCCCACTATATCCACCATACATGAATAGTGCTCCAATTGTGGATCTAATCCATAGTCACTTAGCATTGAATGGAAGTAATGTGACCCTTCATCAAAAAGACCCATGTATCCGCACGCACGCAAAACTGATATGAATGTCGCATGGTTTGGTTTCACATTCTCCTGTTGCATCCTTTCGAACATTTTAAGTGCTTCTAGTCCAAGACCATGTTGTGCATAGCCCGCAATCATGGCATTCCATGACACGAAATCCCGCTCGAGCATCTTTTCAAACATCAATAGAGAATCTTGCATGTTCCCGCACTTCGAATACATGTCGACAAGAGTGCTTGATATGTAAACATCCTTCAGTAACTCTTGCTTGATAATCTGTGCATGGATTTGCTTTCCTAATCCAACAGTAGCGAGATTTGCACATGTATCAAGAACTGTAGCATACGTAAAGTTATCGGGCTTAAGACCCAAGTCAAGCATCTGTTGGAAGAACTTATGAGCTTCCTCGCTTTGCTTTTGCATCGAGAATCCGGATACGATTGCATTCCATGACACCATTGTTTGCTTCTCTAATCTATCATGGAGCTTCTCCGCATCTTCCATAATTCCACATTTACAATACATATCTACCAGAGCACTTCCAACGAATGAGTCCAGACCCAGACCAGATTTGACAACTTGATTGTGGATTTCCATTCCACAACCCAAAGACTGCAAACCCGCACAAGCTTTAAGGACACTTCCATAACTGAACTCATCAGGTTTCAAGCCTGAACGTAGCATCTGACTGAAACAAAACAGCGTTTGTTCATCACATCCATTTTGCTCATATGCTGCAATAATACCATTCCAAGAGACTGCGTCTCTTTGATCCATCCTGTCAAAAACTCCTTGAGCTTCGACCAAAGCTCTGCATTTTCCATACATATCCAAAACCGCATTTGCGACGCAAATGTTCGATTCAAAACTAGTTTTGATTGCTAATGCATGAATTTGCAATCCCTCTAGGTACCGTTCAATCCCTGCACAAGCACTAAAAACACCTGACAAACTGATCTCATCAACACCGACATTAGACCTCTGCATGACCTGAAACAGCATCAAAGCTTCCAATCCCTGATTGTTTCGTGCGTATCCAACAACCATTGCATTCCAAGTCTGCAAAGTACGTTTCTGCAATGAACAAAAGACCCTTCTAGCATCTTTCATGCTATCAGATTTGGCATACATATCCAAAACAGCAGTACCTACTATAACATCGGAACCAAAATTGCTTTTCAGTGCATGGCCATGAATCTGACGGCCCAAATTCAATGCTGACAGCCCCGCACATGATCTAAAGACACTCGCATAAGTAGACTGACTCACCGGGATTCCTGCTTGCTGCATTTCTTGAAACAAATCCAAGCCATCCATCAACCGGTCATGCTGAATATACCCTGCAATGATTGCACTCCAAGACACACAATTCCGTTCGGGCATCTCATTAAAAAGCTGATATGAATCATCCAAACTCTTGCATTTTGCATACATATCAACCAAAGCACTGCCTGTTACCACATCGGCATCCAAACCCATCTTAACAGCAAGAACATGAATCTGAATTCCAAGCTCATAGTCTTCCAAAACTGAACAAGATTTAAGAAGTACAGCCAATGTGGTACGATCTGGTTTCATGTCCATTTCCTGCATCTGCAAGAAGAGTTCAACCGGCGCTAGACAACTTCCATTTTGCAAGTACCCCGAAATCAATGAATTCCAAGAAATCACATCCTTTTCCGGCATTGCATCAAAAATGGATTGCGCCAAATCCATCAAACCAATGTTTGAATAACAAAAAATCATCGCATTCCAAGAAACCACATCTCGTTGAGGCATCCGATCGAACACTTCACGGGCATAATTCGTGTTTGAGCATTTGATGTACATGTGGATCAAACAATTGGAGACAAAGACAGTCGGGACGAAGCCCGATGTGATCATCTGTGCATGAGCTTTTTTTCCCGAGTTGTGCAATCTTCCGGCAGAGCATTCTTGGAAGATGTGAGAGAAGGTTTTCTTCATGGGGGATGTCTGATTTGAAAATGTTGGGGAGAGAGAAGAGGTGGAGAGACTTTTGTGGGGAGATTTTGAAGGTAGAAAGGAAAGTATTCTCATTAGAAGAAGGTGTGGAGTGGAGAGTGCCATGGATTTTGCGAGTCATGCTTTATTGGGTTTTGTGGCGGGTGAGAGCCGTTGAGATTTTGAAATTCTGCAATTTGAAATGGGGAGCTAATGGGCGGCGATGTGTGTTGCGATCTCTCCACAGTACACGTGGCAAGGTGATGCATCAATCAGAACCGTCCATCTAGTCACCCGTACTGTGGATAGTAGACGGTTCAAATTTCACATCCATTAGATGATTCTAGCTGTCTGATCACTGGCCTTCAAGCGACGATAGTAAACGAAAGCAGTCTACAGTCCATATCCGTTCAGAAAGAGAAGCAAAGCGATGAATGGGTTGGTTTACGAGTTTTGAAGCTCTGGCCATCCACTACAATCCATACACATGCACACACACGGTGTAGACTTAAATAATACTACTTCAAATCCAAACCGTCCAAATGGTGAAATACTGGAGATGGATCATGAACAGAAAAGATAAGGAAGAATGGGGCCTTGCCACGAGTTATTATTATTTTTCTTTTTTCACGAGAAAATTGAAAGCGGACTGTCTGCAGCACGAGGCCCAAGCTCTGTGGGGCCCACTTTGATGTATGTGTTTTATCCACACCATCCATCTGTTTTGATAGATCATTTTAGAATGTGAGCTTAAAAATGAAGCAGATGAAAAGCTCAAGTTGACCACACCACATGAAACAGTGGGGACATCGATGCCCACAGTTGAAACCTTGTTAGGGCATATGTGATATTTATTGCCAACCAGCCTATTTATAAGCGAAGACACATACATCGGCTGCATCAAGGACTTTTGTGGCGGGTCTCTACTCATGGCTTGGTGGTAGACTCACCGGAGTCTCAACATAGAAGTCATGGGTTCGAGTACCCATTGCAGTATGTATTGGTCGGTCATAAGATGCTAAAATTTATGGAACACCACTCCACATTGCGGTGTGACTACCCAATTAATATAACATTAAATTCGTCTGGAACACAGATTACATGTCTTCAAGATCAATGGTCAAGATTCACTATATTACATTCACATTACTAGTAGATTAAGGTGCACATTGATTTTCCAGTAGACTGGCTCTAACGCTTTTGTGCATGCCATTTAAAATACTAGCATCACAAGAATGAAGGGATACGCCAAAAATTAAGCCATTTCAAATCTCAAATGGACTCCATCATGTGATTTTGGAAGTTTTTAAGGTGATTTTACATATAATGGGCCTAAGTTTTGAGATATAAGGAGAAAATGTGGTAGTGGACAAGATGGAGGGATTGGATGTCACACGTCCACGTCATAGTGAGCCCCACTCCCCTGCCTTTTAGAATTAGCTTTTTCTACAAATTGTAAGGGTCTAGATCCGTAAGCAAGTTTAGTAGTGGAGAAAGTGTGTAATGGATGATGATATGCGAGTAGTTATGAATGACCGAGAAATTAGATGCGGCATAAAAGTAGGGCGCGGGTCAGCATAAGGGGTGGTTTCGAATCTCTGTGGGCCCCACCATGATGTATGCGTTTTATCCACGCCGTCCATCCATTTTTCAGTCTTATTTTAAGGCACCAACCAAAAAATGAGACATATCCAAATCTCAGGTGGACCACACCACAAGGAAACAGTGGGGATTGAACGTCCACCATTAAAATCTTCCTAGGGCCCACTGTCATGTTTATTTGCCATCCAACCTCTTGATATGGTCACATAGACCTAGATGAAGGGAAAAAATAAATATCATCTTGATACCAAACTTCTGTGGCCCCAAAAAGGTTTCAACAGTGGACGTTCAATCCCCACTGTTTTCTTGTGGTGTGGTCCACCTGAGATTTGGATATGTCTCATTTTTGGGTTTGTGCCTTAAAATAAGACCGAAAATGGATGGACGGCGTGGATAAGACACATACATTATGGTTGGCCCCACAGAGATTTGAAACCACCCCTTATGCTAGTCTCAGTGGGACTAGTTGATCCACGCCAATAAAAGAAAGGGTAAGGGAAGAAAACCGTCCAAATTACAGGTTGGTAGCTTTATAAATGTATGAACAAAAAGTAAGATTGCTAGGCCGTCAAACTAATAGGCTGTTGGACATTTATTAGATGACAAAAAATGGATCAATGGTCTTATTTCCAAAACTGACTGCGATTCTAACTATTTGATTTCTAGATGGTAGCTAAGTGGCAATGGTTTCCACAATTTTGTCAGTTTACATGAAGTTCATATTTGCCACTTGTACCATTTCTAAGTACTTGCCTATAAAGTGTCATATTCGGCCAGAGTATCAAATAACTCCCTTTTTAGAGTTTGCTTTGCATCTCTTTCCACCGTGTTTATTACATCCAATCTGCTCACTTTGTCTCGTGGTGAAAGCTAGATGCCACAAAAATCAGACCAATCCAATCATTATGTGGGCCATCATATGAATTTGGAGGTTTTTGAGCCGTGCATTGTTTTCTATAGTGTGGTCCACCCAATGTTTGGATAGGTCTCTTTTTAAAGCATCCCATAGTTATGCTGGGCTCACACGGAAGGAGATTGCATCCTTTAAGGCACTACTTTGTGGAAACCACAGTAAAATGTGGCAATAGCATCCATTCATGGAGGAAATTTAGTGGATTCCATGTTGTATATACACATTCACATGATACTTTTTCATTGGGCCTGCTTGTCACAATCCACATCAGCTCATTTATTACATAGATTGGGTGGCACACATAGAACATCATAGGCCCCACTTATCCAATGGTAAATGTGATGGGTGGTGGGCCATTTTGGCAAAGATGCAAAACATGGATGGTTTTTATCACCAGGCATCCGCTCCCAATGGGCCACAACATGCTCACAGTGTCTTTTTTTTTTTTTTTTTTTTTTTCATTATGCTATTATAGCATAATGTGTACTTGAACCCATGACCTTGTGTTGAGTCTACCAATAAAAACCATGAGCACATATCCAAAATTCACTTGTAACTTAAAAGCTTAAGGCATCACAGGCTAGCAACCAGATATTTTGCATTTTCTTCTTCAATGTTGACTGTTACCCATACTGTTTCAGCCGTGCATTCAAAGGATGCACCTAATATGTGCAAGATAATCTGATTTGTTTGAGTGATAACCCCAACACTACTCAGCTAGTTGGTAGGAAATTTATGTAAGCCCCACCATGATGCATATGTTTTATCCATATCATCATCTGGCTTATTTTAGGTCATAAACCGAAAAAATGAGGCAGATCCAAAGTATCATAAACTACACTAAATATTTTAAACTACGAAAGTTTTGAATCAAGCTGATATTTGTATTTTTCCTTCATCAAAGGTGACGGGACTTTACTAACAAGTTGGATGGTAAATAATAAATAAACATTGGTGTGGGTTCTAAACATTTAATCCTCAATGTTTCATGTGGTTTGGTCTATTGATCTTTGGATTTATCTCCTTTTTGGTTTCCAAATCTGAGTCCGGATGATCCATTCATTTGATTTACATTTTTGGACCATCTACACAGACGGTCTGGATTCGAGGTTCCACCTACCACGCGTCATGTATACCGCGACGAACGTTCTCCTTGGATGCAGCGGGAAAACCTTTTCTCGGAGGTTAAAACCACCCGAAATAGGGCAAAGGCTAAAGCCTGCGCAAAGCCGCCGCTCGAATCAACGGCGCTGAGGCGTGCGGAACATCTCCCGCGATGGGGTTTTTTTTTCCACAAGGCTCACGCAATCCTGACCGTCCGATCGCTGCTGATTCCTTCCATAGCAGCATCCATGCATCCCACCAACTCGTTTCTTCTCGCTACGCTTTTGCTACCCATCAGCTTCGCCGCGGACTTCATCTGCTCATTCGCGAGCGGTAAGATTCAAACCCCAATCCCACCATCATAGCCGCGTTGATTTTGATGGGCCACACCGTGGATGGACCATGCCCAAAAATATCGTAGAATGGAAGATCCTGTCCTTTCAATCTTTGATCTCGCCCGTCCGTTGTAGGTTGATTGCCTTATTTTTCATATCCGATAATCAGGTGGTCATGATTGTCACATTTGGGAGATTTTTGTTGCGGTACGTTCACAGCAGGTCTAGTCAGATCAACGGTCCAGAGGACCGAACTGTGGGCCCCACTGGTATGGAACTAGGTCCTTGTCATCTTCACTTCGTTGTTGTTATTGTTGCCGTTGTTGTTGCTGTTGTTATGCGAAATACTCCTGCAGCCCTACTACTGTCTGATTATAGTGCTATGGTTTGCATTTGGACGGTCTTTTGATCCACTAGGCACAAAGCTCACTGATTGGATGATCCTGTCCATCCAAACTATGACCTTCTTGTTTTCTTAAACCGTCTATTTTCGAAGCTATGATCGCATGGCTAGGATCATCTGATCAAAGTGATTCCTCAGAATGATGAGAAAACCAAGCTGGGGCCCATCAAATGGGTCTCTCAGATTTGTGATTGGACCTGGTTTTGGTTAATCTATCTCAGGTATCCATGTTTGAGTAAAATAGATCTGATAACCCCAGCTCCACAACAGGTGTGCATTGGAGGAGACCAGAAGTGGGGCCCACTTGATAACACCTGCACCAGGTGGCATTTATTGGTCAACCAGATGGACTGTGGGGCCCCTTGTTTGATACTCGGGCAGAGTGTGATGGTTGATATGCAGGCACTTAGATGTTGTACATGGATTTGACAAGAACAACAAATAGGATTTTACAGTCGAATATACAACTTATAAAGCGGTACAGTTGGATTAGTGGGCCCCACGATTCGACGGATTGGCATATAGAGCCATCTGATAGGATTTGTGGTCCCCACAAACCAATCAAATGTTATGGTCCTTTTCCTGTTGAGTAAGATCTTGGTAATGATAAATTTTGGTGTGTCATTAAGTGCTTTCTTTGATTACTTCTCTAATACCAACCACCTCATTAAGCAATTCTCCTACAGCAATTGTATCCATACTGCTGTCATTTCGTATCTCCTAAGTTTTACAAACTCAAACTAAGCTCATGAGCTAAGGGGCTCTCTCTCTCTCTCTCTCTCTCTCTCTCTCTCTCTCTGACTTGGAATTGGTGTTTTTATGCATGCCTCTTTTGTTATTGAACATCATGCGTCGAATCGCCACTTGCAATCTCAAGTCTAGTTGCAAGGAAACATCGAGAAATTGGGTAGTAAAGTGCTAAATTAATTGGAGGTGTTATAAATTGGAATTGGTGTTTTGTATGCTTCCCTCTTTTGTTATCGAACATCATGCACCGAATAGCCCCTTGCAATCTCAAGTCTAGTTGCAAGGAAACATCGAGAAATTGGGTAGTATGGTGCTAAATTAATGAATTGGCAAGAGCATTTACAATGAGGGATGATTAAGAATTCTTCACTCATGGATTCCCTTTTGTCAAAATTCAACATCTAACATCCAAATGCCTAGCCTTAAAAGATAGGCTTGAATTTGAAATCCACCAATCAAATCCTGAGTGAATTTGAGGCTAAGATTTTTCTTTCCCCTATATTAGGAAGCATTTTCAAATTGTAGTAGTTGATTTCGAAGCCAACAAGGTAGGCTTAACATTTGAGGCCTGTAGAAAATGGAAATACGCTTCTGTGTTTCCCCAAATCACAAGAAAGCAATGCTTCAAGAACGTCATGACTGTATCACACTTGCGATTCCATGGGAAACGGGCAACTTCATAATGTAGCCTTAGCTTTTGTTTCTGCATAATTTTGTTTGCTCTTTACCCTACGATCATGTGTTTTTTTTTGAAAGCAAAGCAAAATGATGAGCTAATCTGCTCTGAACTTGATGTGGAAAGAAACATGTAATGGTCTTCAAAGTTCTCTGATTGCTTTGCTCATTGCGTAAGATGTTTGTGAGAAATTGTCTCATAAGGTTTGTGTTTCTTGCTATATTCTTCTTTTGCTTGTGATGTGCCTTGAAGTTCCAATATTGTCTTAAAATTCAACATCTAACATCAAAATGTCTAGCTTTAAAAGATAGGCTTGAATTTGAAATCCACTGACTAAATCCGTAAGAGTCAATTTTAAGAGGTATTGCTAAATTGTGGTTAGCAGACTTCGATGCCAACAAGGTAGGCTTGACATTCGAGGCCTTCCATGTTTCCCCAAATCACAAGAAAACAAAGCTACAGGAACGTCATGAAATTATCACACTTACGATTCCATGGGAAACGAACAACTTCCTAATGTAGCTTTAGCTTTTGTTTCTTGTGTAATTTTGTTCATTCTTTATCCTATGATCATGTGTTTTTGTGAAAGCAAAGCAAAATGATGAGCTAATCTGCTCTGAACTTGATGTGGAAACATTTGATGGTCTTCAAAGTTCTCTGATTGCTTGCTCGTTGCGTAAGATGTGGGTGAGAAGTTGTCTCATAAGGTTTGTGTTTCTTGGTATTGTTAGTCTTCTTTTGCTTGTGATGTGCCTTCTAGTTCCAACGTTGTTTTGAAATTCAACTTCTAACGTCTAAATGGCCTAGCTTTAAAAGATATGCTTGAATTTGAAATCCACCAACCAAATCTTTTTGAGTGAAATTGAGGCTTAGAATGCCCCCCCACCCAATGTTAGGAAGTTCTGCCAAATTGTTGTTAGTGGAATTCCAAGCCAACAAGGCTTGACATTTGAGGCCTGTAGAAAATGGAACTCCGGCTCCATGCTTCCCCAAATCACAAGAAAGCAAAGCTTCAGGAACATCATGAACTCATCACACTTGTGGGCAACTTCCTAATGCAGCCTTAGATTTTTTTTATTTTTTTTTTGTGTGTGTAATTTTGTTCATTCTTTACTCTATGCTCATGTGTTTTTGTGAAAGCAAAGCAAAATGATGAGCTAATGTGCTCTGAACTTGATGTGGAAAGAAACATGTAATGGTCTTCAAAGTTCTCTGATTGCTTTGCTCGTTAGTCGTTGCGTAAAATGTGGGTGAGAATATCCTTCAAAAAAAAATGTGGGTGAGAAGTTGTGTCATGAGGTTTGTGTTTCTTAGGATCGCTAGTCTTCTTTTGCTTGTGATTTGCGTTGTAGTTCCAATGCTGTTTTGAAATTCAACTTCTAACATCCAAATATCTAGCTTTAAAAGATAGGCTTGAATTTTGAAATCCACCAACCAAATCCTTTTGAGCGAAATTGAGGCTTAGGAAGTTCTGCCAAATTGTCATTAGCGGACTTCCAAGCCAACAAGGTGTGCTTGACATTTGACGCCTGTAGAAAATGTAACTCTGTTTCCAATGTTTCCCCAAATCACAAGAAAGCAAAGCTTCAGGAATGTCATGAACTTATCACACTTGTGATTCCATGGGAAACGGGCAACTTCCTAATGTAGCCTTATCTATTAATTCTTCGTAATTTTTTCCATTCTTTACCCTACGATCATGTGTTTTTGTGAAAGCAAAGCAAAATGATGAGCTAATATGCTCTGAACTTGATGTGGAAACATGTAATGGTCTTCAAAGTTCTCTGATTGCTTTGCTCATTGCGTAAGATGTGGGTGAGAAGTTGTCTTATAAGGTTTGTGTTTCTTGGGATTGTTGGTTATCTTTTGCTTGTGAGTTGTGATGTGCCTAGTAGTTCCAATGTTGCTTTAAAATTCAACATCTAACATCCAAATGCCTATCTTTAAAAGATAGGATCGAATTTTTAAATCCACTATCCAAATCGTTCGAGTGAATTTTAGACTCAGATTTCCCCCCCTATATTAGGAAGCATTGCCAAATTGTGGTTAGCGGTCTTCAACGAGGTAGGCTTGACATTTGAGGCTGTAGAAAATGGAGCTCTGCTTCCATGTTTCCCCAAATCACAAGAAAGCAAAGCTTCAGAAATGTCATGAACATGTGGCACGTGCAATTCCATGGGAAATGGGCAACCTCCTAATGTAGCCTTAGCTTTTGTTTCTGCGTAATTTTGTTCGTTCTTTACCCTAATATCATGTGTTTCTGTGAAAGAAAAGCAAAATGATGAGCTAATATGCTCTGAACTTAAATGTGGAAAGAAACATATAATGGTCTTCAAAGTTCTCTGATTGCCTTCTTTTTTCTTTCTTTTTTCTTTCTTTCTTTCTTTTTTTTTTGTTTAAAAGGAAAAAAAAAAAATGTAAGATTGCAAAGCAAAATGATGAGCTAATAAACTCTGAACTTGATGTGGAAACATGTAATGGTCTTCAAAGTTCTCTGATTGCTTTGCTCATTGCCTAAGATGTGGGTGAGAAGTAGGTGCTTTAGGGACATTCTGGGCAAACCCGTGGGGGTTTCTTTGTCTCGCTCGATCTCTTGTGGTTGAGTGGAGGGCATATTGTTCTTAGCATGTAGCTAGCAGGTGGGGTAGCTCTCTTTGCTTTTCGGGGTGCCTTTTCTTGTTTTTTTGTTGTTCTTTTTCCCTTTGTATTCTTTCAGCTTTGCCGTTTCTTTCAATAAATTGCCATACTTCAAAAAAAAAAAAAAAGAAGATGTGGGTGAGAAGTTGTCGCATAGGTTGTGTCCATTTGTAAGCCCTTCATATGGATGGAATCATCTAGTTGAGAAGAAGTTTTAACCATGGACGACCCGTGATTGTGGTGCCCCTTTTCAATGTATCACATCATCCAAATATGGCCCATAGGCAGTCCATGCTTACCATCCTTTTTGCATCCTTGATTATATGGATAGGATCGATCCATGGTGGAGCGCCTTTTCTCAACATATCATCTGGGCCAAATAGATGACCCATAGGCAGTCTAGGGGTACTGTCCATTTGTAAACCCTCGACCATACGGACAGGATCATGCAATTGAGATGGATTTTAAACCTAACATTGCACGGTGGGTGGCCCCTTTTCAATGTATCACTATTTCTAAATAAACAACCCATAGGCAGTCCATGTTTAGTGTTCATTTTTTCATGCCTTCGTCATATGGATAGGATCATTAAACCGAGATAAAATCTTAACGACAAATGATTGATGGTGGGCCCCTCTTTTCAACATATCACCCTATCCAAATAAGTGGCCCATGGACGGTCCATGGTTACCATCCATTTTGTATGCCCTTGATCATATGCATTGGATGATCCAAACGAGACGAAATTTTAACAACAGGTAATGCATGCTGGGGTGCTCTTTTCAACATGTCAACCTGTCCACAGAAAGGGAACCACAGGCAGTCCATGGTTACCATCCATTTTGCAAGCTCTTGATCATATGGATAGGATCATCCAATGGAGATGAAACTTTACCATAGAAAATCAATAGCGGGGCACTTATTTTGAACATATCATCCAATCTAAATGAGTGGCACATAGGTAGTCCATTGTTATCGACATTTTGCATGCTCTTGATCATATGGATAGGGTCATCCACTTGAAATTTTGGTTTTTAAACATCATGCACCAAATAGCCCCTTGCAATCTCGAGTGTAGGTGCAAGGAAACATCGAGAAATTGGGTATTAAGGTGCTAAATTAATGAATTGGTGAAAGTATTTATATTTGTGGGATGAGTAAGAATGCTTCACTCATGGATTCACTTTTGTCAAAATTCAACATGTAACATCAAAATTCCTTGCTGTAAAAGATAGAACTGATTTTGAAATCCACCATCTAAACCTCAAAGTGAATTTGGTAAAATATTTTTCCATTTATAAGGAAGTGCTAAATTGTGGTTATTGGACTTCTGAGACCAAAAATGGGAACAGATAGTAGTCTTTAAAATTCAATGGTTGCTTTGTTTATTGCATGAGATACAACTGAGAATGTACAAACTTTTATTGAGATTTTTGGTATGCTTGCTTCATGTGATCTTATAATCTGTTGGCCTTTTTTGGCAGTGTGTTAAAGGTTGTCTCTCTCAATTGTTTTCTTCATATCTTTCACCATAGGATAAGCCATTACTCTGAAAACAAAGCAAAATGACGATCTAATTTGCTATGAATTTTATGTGAAAAAACATAATGGTCTTGGAAGTTCTTATATTGATTTGCTCATTTATGTAAAACAAATGTGGCCCACTGATAGTCGAAGGTGATTGATAAAATGCTATTCATGGATGTCATCTCAAGATGTAGATATATATCATGGCCATTGTTTTGATGATCCAAGCTATCGATATTGTGAACTGCTGAAGTAACTTATGATTGCATCTAATTCGTTCTGTAGCTATTGATATCATGGAATGCTTGTTGGCTGTGAAGCTCTGTCATCATCATCGCCATTACCATTGTCATAGCTTCTCTCCCAGCTATTTGGGATCAGATTTACAGAAGTCTGCAAACTTTTCATTCTAAGGATCTATGAAGCTGTATAAATATCTAATTTAACCTCATATTTATTTATTTACTTTTTTTGCTTATGCTTTTCCTTCATATTCGGACTAATGTTGCATGATGCTTTGGTGCTTTTGATTTATAGATGAAGAAATCCACATTTGCTTCTATTAAGGAGATGAAGGTTGAGAATGAGGGCAATGAGGGAGCAGCAAGTCAGAAATGTTTTGAACATGGAGTTCCTTGTAAAACCAAGAACAATGCCATGCATGCATACCCGGCCTTGTGCAATTCATGTATTTCCACATATCAATAGTATCGCTGGCGCAACATCCATTTTGATGATTATGTTGTGGTTGGCTCTGTTAGAGGCATAAGCCTGCGTACTGATTGCAAGCTGCATGTTTATATGAAGTAGTTTTTATTTGTTCTTCAATTGTAGGAAGGAAATCTACAGATGTATATTCCCATCTTTGTGCCACCGATACAGCTCAGCTCATGTAATGAAATGTTTGAGAAGTAAATAAAGAAGATTTGTATTCATATTTTCTTCTCCTTGCTGGTTTTTTTTTTTTTTTTTTTTTGCATCTCATTTGTCCAATGCCTGACCATATTTTGATATGCAGATGTGACCCACTCGATGAATGGACTGGCCTGATTTTTGTGCTAGTGCATTGGCATGGTGGGTCCACCTGATATTGTACACTTGTGTGCCTCGGATTCCTTGGAAATAGCACTCATAACCAAAAGCTTTCAAGAACATCACCAATAATCCCCGCAAGAACAGGACCCATCTTTAAAATGGTGGAACCTATTCGAATCCCTGACGATGATGCCCCGGTCATAGATCTTTGATAGGAGCTTGATTGCTGAATGACAGTCACTGCATACACGTAGGTTCTTCACGACACGTATTGTCATCCCAGGGCTTGTGCTGATGAATCCAAAGGCAATTGCTAGCTTCTCACTATGATGACTCAATGAAGTCTGCTTCACTTCTTCCTCATCAATGTCAAGCAATACCTGTTCTGTATAAGGCTCATACCCAGCAACCTTCAATCTCCCGCCTATTTCACCAAGCATTTCATAAATCTCTTTCTTCTGAATATGGGTTGCATCTCCGGCTACAAATTCATGAACAACGCCATCCACTTCGATTGAACTGCATCCGGGTAACTTCTTTATCCCTCTTTCAAACATCATCTTCCTCACCTTATAAACCCCATCCCAATTATCCGTCATCGCATACAAGTTTGATAACAGAACATACACTGCATGATCATCTGGGGCCAATTCAACCAGCTGAATGCCGGCATGCTTACCCAGCTCGAAATTCCTATGGATTCTGCAAGCACCCAACAAAGCCTTCCACATAACTGCATCTGGGTCCATTGGCATCTTTCTCATTATCTCCTCTGCCTTATCGAACAGACCTGCCCGGCCGAATAGATCGACCATACACCCATAATGCGCAATGTCTGGTTTGATCCCATAAATATCTGTCATTTTCCTAAAATATTCTATGGCATCATCAACCATCCCGGCATGGCTGCAAGCATTTAGGATACAAGAGAAGGTGATAGCGTTGGGCTGAACACCAGAATTCTGCATCTCCGAGAAAAAAATGAGAGCTTTTATACTATGCCCATTTGCAGCTAGGCCACAGATCATTGCATTCCAAGTATCGACGTTCTTGTGGTTACTCTTCTGGAATGCTTGAATGGCACCATCCAAGCACCCGCATTTTGAGTACATGCTAATGAGCGCTGAACCGAGGTTCTCATTGATCTCAATTTGGTGCTTTTCGATAAAAACATGGACCCACATTCCTTGTCCAAGCGCACCCAAGTGGGCCACTGCAGATAAAACACTAACCAAAGACACTCGATCCGGCTGTTCTCGGCTCTCTTGCATTGTTCGAAACATCAGAACTGCTTCCTTGAATTGTCCCACCTGCACATAGTATGCGATCATTGTGTTCCAAGATACTGTATCCCTATGCGGCATTTGATCGAAGAGTTGGTGCAGAGAGTTGTCATCTCTGTCATTGGCGTACCCTTCTAGCATGCTGTTCCACGCCACAATGTCCAATTCGGTACTTTCATCGAAGATCTTGCGAGCATCTGCAAGCGCACCAGAGCTGGCATAGAGGTGGATGAGCTTGTTGCGGATGAAGATACTGGATTCGAGCCCGTGCTTGATGATCTGAGAGTGGAGCTGTTTTCCGATCACAGGCGCTGGCAGTTGGGTGCAAGCCTTGAGGAGGGATGTGAAGGTGTAGTGATCAGGCTCGACAGACCGGCTTATCATCTTATGGTAGAGATGGATGGCTTTGATGGGGTCATGTTTCTTGAGGTGGCCCCTTATGACAATGTTCCATATGAATGGGTAGGATTGTTCTACGGAGTCGAGGACTTTCTGGGCGCATCCGAGGGAGCCATGGTCGGAGATGGCGTAGAACTCAGCAAGTCGACTCGCTGAGTAGGGGTCAGAGATTTGAGAGGATTTGATCATGAGGGAGTGGATTTGCTTGGCTTCATGGAGGTGGGTGCAGAGGAAGAGGAGAGAGAGGTTTGAATTTTGGGGGGTGGTTGTCATTTTTTGGGGGTTTGGAGGGGTGAAAAAGTGCAGAATTGAGGGTGTTGAAGTCATGTTTTGGGTTCTTCAGATTTCAAATGGGTGAAAAGGGAGGGAACTGGAAAGGGAATGCGTACGTTGGGGGTCCTTGGGAAGGCCTGTTTGGGTACAAGTTGATTCATCTACTCGTCAAAAGTTATTCACCTGCCCATTCATATGACAGGGCTCTGAGCGGCAACCGTGATGGATGGGTTTTATCCACACCGTACATCCATTTTGCCATATCATTTTATGGATTGGATTAGGTGTTACTTTGGGTTACACCTTGGTGTTACCCTTACCGTGTGGGGTCCACCTTGATGAATATGTTGTACATCCATGCCGTCCGTCGGATATTTCAGCTCTCATTTTAGGCCTTGATCCAAAAAAAAAAAAAAAAAAAAGGAAAAGAAAAAAGCAGATCCAAATCCCAGGTGGACCGCACCACTGGCAAAAGTGGTGAATGGCCATTAAAAACTTTTCGTGGGCTACAAAACTTTTGGATCAAGATAATCTCTGTATTTTCCTTCATCTAGGTGTGCTTGACCTTACCAACGGGTTGGATGATAAATAAACATTACGGTAGATGGGCTGGAAAATGGATGGACGGCGTGGATATACATCACATCATCAAGGTTGCCCCATGGCAAGGGTAACACCCTTTACACTGGACGTGGTTTCGCCAGGGGCGCGGATTGCCTGCGAAAGCCTTTCGTAGGCATCTCCTGCGCAAGGAATCTGGGTGGGGCCCACCGTGAGGTTTGTGAGAAATCTACGCCGTCCAACCGTCTTGTGAGATCATTTTAGGCGTTGCAACCAAATTTGAACGGGATCCAAGACTTAAGTGGGCCAAAAACATGACGATTGAACTTCCACAGTTGAAATATTCGTGGGGCCACAAAAGTTTCAAATCAGGATAATATTTGTGTTTTCAGTTCATCCTAGTAGGAATGACATTATGAACGGTATGGATGGCATATAAACATCACTGTGGACCCCATAGAGGTTTCAACGGTAAGAATTTCCCTACACACCTTTTGCTTTATTGCGGCCCACTTGAGTTTTGGATCCCTTTCAATTTTGGTCGCAACGCCTAAAATGATCTCACAAAACGGCTGGACGGCATAGATTTCTCACAAACCTCACGGTGGGTCCCACCCAGATTCCTTGCGCAGGAGATGCCTGCGAAAGGCTTTCGCAGGCAATCCGTGCCCGTTTATCCATGCCGTTCATCCATTTTCACATATTAATTTAGGCCTTGATACAAAAAATGAGGTAGATATAAATCTCAAGTGGACCACATCACACGAAAACAATAGTGATTGAATGTCCACCATTAAAAGCCTCCTAGGCCAATTGTAATGTTTATTAGACATCGAAACTGTTGATTAGGTCATACAAACCTGGATGAAGGAGAAGAACGAAAATCAGCTTCATCAAGACCTTTTGTGGCCCCCAATAAGTTTTTAATGGTGGGCGTTAAATCAACATTGTGTGGTCGACTTGAGATTTGGATCTATCTCATTTTTTCCTCATAGCATAAAATGGTCTGGAAAATGGATGGTCTACATGGATGGAATACATACATCATGGTGGGCCCGCAGAGCATCGATCACTAGCCATTGGCTAGTGTAAGGTCACCAAGGCTCTCAATGGGTGGGAATTGGATCGGATCGTTGGATGGGTTCCGAGTCCGTAAGTCTTTAGACGGATTTGGATCCAACTCGGATCCAAAGGGTGATATCCATATCTGATCCGTTTATAAATAGCCAGATTCATTTTTATTCAAAATTCATATAACCATCGGATTCGGATCAGATTTAGTCCGAATCCACCCCATAACAAATCTAAAAAATATATAATATAATATATTTAAGCAAATCCCACTATTTATTGTGATATGGTCAACATGAGATTGTCATATGTCTCATTTTTGAGACGTGGCCTAAAATAATCTGAAAAATCGATGGCCAGCATAGATATAACATATAAAGTAAGGTGAGATATAACATATAAAGTAAGGTGACAATGAGTCGGATTTGGTTCGGATTCAGTTATATCAGGCTCCAAGTCTGAAAATCTATAGACGGATTCGGATCTATTTTTGTGAATCTAAATTCGGTCCATTTAATTAATTGGACCTATTTGAAGATCCAAATCTGCATTATAGGATTTCGGAGTGACTCGGATTTGACCAGCTCCATTGAGAGCCTTAAGGGTCACTAGCCAATCCGTTTCCCTTTACACCTACCCACTCCCATCTTTTTAGGGTACAAGCCCAAAAATGAAGCAGTTACAGGGCTCAAATGGACCAGACAGAATTGAACACCTATGATTGAAAACATTTTGGGGGTCTCAGAAGTTTTGGATCAAGCTGATATTTTTGTTTTCATTCATCCAAGTCTAGGGCTGTCAAGGGCCGGGCTTAGGGTAGGTCCGGGCTTAGGGTAGGTCCGGGCTCAAATTTTGAACTATTTTGGGCTAGGCTGTCGGGCTGGTCCTATTCAAAATTCTGATTTGCAGGCCTGGCCCATTAACACCCCCAGACCAAGTCTAGGTGACCTTATGAACAAGTTGGATGGCAATTGGCCATGGAGGTGGGGCCCCAAGACAGTTTCAAGGTGG
This sequence comes from Liriodendron chinense, assembly GCA_003013855.2. NCBI lineage: Eukaryota > Viridiplantae > Streptophyta > Magnoliopsida > Magnoliales > Magnoliaceae > Liriodendron > Liriodendron chinense. The sequence continues at coordinate 37,907 of PVNU02001970.1, read as the reverse complement.
GTGTCATTATCACTGCTGCTTCCATCCCATGGTGTGGCCACTTGTGCCTTGGATCTGTTTCATTTTTTGGCTTGTACCCTTAAATGAACCACACAATAGGACTTGAACACACCATTAAAAACTTCGTGGGGGGCAAAGAAGTTTTGGATGAAGCTGACATTTGTGTTGTCCCTTCATCCAGATCCATTTTTTCTTTTTTAACACACGCACCCCCTAACTCAAGTCTTAGTGGAATTTCACGACCTATGAGAACTAGAACCCCAGTCCACGTGTTGAAACTCCTGAGAGTCTACCACCGAGTAAAGGATTTGAACGCCAGTCCAAGTGTTAGAATATATAACATGCATTGCACTTGTAAATCAATACTGGCATATGTGACACATGTGAATTACCTTAAAATGTACAGTGGCTCGACACATGTCAATCTCCAGCACATAACATGATGACACATGTTGTGCATGAACGCATGACTTTTGTCATATATGCAGCGCACATGGGGTTCGGATATAATATCGAATAAGTTACTTTTTAACTTATGTTAAGTAATTAAGTTACTTTTTCACTTGAGTTAGTCTAGTAAATATCACTGGAAAAGTAATTTATGCGCTAAAAGATACATATCTTAATAAGTAATGGTTTTAGCTTTTTAACTTATGACATTTCTACTTATCTCTCTCACAGTCCATGCCATAGGAAGCTTTCTCTCACATTTCATATCAAAGGAGGCTCCACATAGTGGACTGTCCACATTGAAGGTGGGGCTCACATGGTGGACGGTCCACATAAAAGGTGGAGCTCATATGATGGGTGACCTCATATTAATGTGGGTCCACATATGGATGGTCCCCATTATAGGCCGGCCCATAATGATAAGAAGCCCACATTCAAAGCGGGCTGGTATGATGGATGACCCACTTCAAAGGTGGGGCCTACATGATGGACGATCTGCATCAAAGGTGGGCTCCACATGATGGACAATGGACATTAAAGTTGGGCCCCATATGATGGATGGCCCATATTGAGGTGGCTCCACATGATGGATGGTCCACATCAAAGGTTAGCCCCTCATGACTAATTACCCACATCCAAGGCGAGCCCTGCACGATGGGCAGCCCACATTGAAGTTGGGGCCCACATGATGGACAATCCACATCAAAAGTGGTCTCCACATGATGGGCAATTAATAATGGTGGGCCCCACATGATGGATGATCCACATCGAGCTAGGTCCCATGTGATGGCCATTCCACATCAAACGTCAGCCTTGATGATGAGTGACACATATATATCCAAGGGGGAACCTGCATGATTGATGGCCAACCCACATCAAAAGTGGGGCCCACATGATGGACGATCCACATCAAAGGTGGGCTCCACATGATGGGCAGTGGATATTGAAGGTGGTCCCCACATGATGGACAATAACATCAATGGTGGCCCCCACTTGAGGGATGACCAACATCAGAGGGCCTTATACAATGAATGGTGTACATTACACAGGTTAGGCTATAACAATAAATGGCTCAAATCCAAGGTGGGTTCAGCATGATGAACGGCCCACATCAAAGTTGGGGCCCACACAATGAATGATCCACATCAAAGTTGGCCCTACATGATGGATGGTAGCTATGAGGGGGACCAAACAAACTTGAGGAATAATTATATATGCTATTAAAAAACAAACATAGTTTTCTACTTTTTTGTTGATAAATATGTTACTTACAAAACCTACACGTTACTTATGGCATAAGCAACTTATTCACAGTAACCTACGCCCATTTGGATACTACCAAATAAATTACTTTTTAACTTATTTTAAGTAGTTAAGTTACTGTTTTCCCATCAGTTATTTTTTTAGCTTTTTAACTTTGTGACTTTTCTACTTTTCTCTCTTACTGTTGGCTCTCTCTCAAGGTCCACATGCATCAAAGATGGCAATGGATTGTTTACATTAGAGGTAGGGCTCACACGTTAGATGGTCCGCATAAAAGGTGGGCCCCACATGATGGATGACCCTGTATTAATGTGGGCCCACATATGGATGGTCCACATCATAGGTTGGCCCATAATGATAAAAGGCCAACATCTAAAGTGGGCTGATATGATGGACGACCCACTTCAAAGGTGGGGCTTATATGATGGACGATCCACATCAAATGTGGGCTCCACATGATGGGCAATGGACATTGAAGCTGGCCCCACATGATAGATGACCCATATTGAGGTGGCCCCACATAATGAACAGTCCACATTAAAGGTTGACCCCTAATGATGAATGACTCACATCCAAGGCAAGCCCCGCATGATTGGCAACCCACATTGAAGGTGGGGCACACATAATGAATAGTCCACATCAAAGTTGGGCTCCATATGATGCACAATTAATAACATGATGGATGATCCACATCAACATGGCCCCCACATGATGTACGGTCCGCATCAAAGCACGGCACTAATGATGAGTGACCCATATCCAAGGCGTGCTCTGCATGATGGATGACCCACATCAAAGGTGGGCCCACATGATGGATGGTCCACATCAAATGTGGGCTCCACATGATGGGCAGTGGATATTGAAGGTGGACCCCATATGATGGATGACTAAATTCAAAGATGGGCCTTACATAATAAACAGTGCACATAAAAGGTCGGTCCCTAATGATGAATGGCCCACATTTAAGGTGGGCCCGTATGATGGACGACCCACATCAAAGGTGGGGCACACGCAATGAACCGTCCACATCAAATGTTTGGCCCAAATGATGGATAGTTGATGTAAGGGGGACCAAAAGACTTGAGGAATAATTGCTTATGATGTTGGAAGCCAAACATGTTATTTTACTTTTTGGTTGATAAGTATGTATTTTACAAGACATACTTATCTACTTAATAAGAGAAACCAAGATAAGCTATCATGGCTTTAGTAGCTTATCTTAAGTAACTTAATATCCAAATGCCCTTTAAGTGTAAGTCATGCCCTAGGCGTGCCTACGATACCTTTATGGTAGCGCTATGGTCATGCTTGTTTTACCCGAATTACCATAAATGTTGGGAGAACCCGACTGAGGCAAGCGGATTGCACTAATTGATGGTGTGTTAACGTGTAAAAGTTCTGTGGGCCTCACCATGGTCTGTGTTATATCCACACTGTCCATCCATTTGTTTGAGATCATTTTAGGCTTTTAGCCAAAAATGAGGCAGATCCAAAGTTTGAGTGGACCACACCACATAAAGTAGTGGAGACAATGAACGCGCACATTAAAACTTTCATAGGACCCACTGTGATGTTTATTTGCCATTCAACTTGTTCATAAGGTCACACAAACTTGGATGAAGAGAAAACACAAATACCAGCTTGATCCACAACTTTTGCGGCTCTAAGAAAATTTTCAATTGTAGGCATTCAATTCCCGTTGCCTTTTGTGGTGTGGTCCACTTGAGGTTTAGATTTTCTTTTGTTTTTTAGGTTCATGCCATAAAATGATCTCTCAAAATGGATGAATGGTGTGGATATAACACCATATGCTAGGCCAACATAAAACTGAGGTGGTTTGGATTTGCTTTATTTTTTGAGCTCATGCAGTAAAAAGATATCTTAAAAGGGACGAAACAGTGTGGATACATCAATATACCATATTGCATGGGGGCCACAAAACTTTGCCACGTCAATATACAACTGAGGTGGGTCAGTTCACTCCACGCAATATGCTTCCTGCCGTGATAACCTAAAAGAGGGACTCTGTGGGCCCTACCATGATGAATGTTTTATTATCCGCACCATCTATGAATGCTTATTTTAGGGCATTCCAAAAAATAAGGTAAATCCAAAACTCAATATACAACTGAGGTGGGTGAGTTCACGCCATGCAATATGCTTCCTGCCATGATGACCTAAAAGAGGGACTCTGTGGGACCTAACATGATGAATGTTTTATTATCCACACCATCTATGAATGCTTATTTTAGGGCATTCCAAAAAATAAGGTAAATCCAAAACTCAAGTGAACCACACTGCAGGAAATAGGGGGGATTGCATGCCTGCTATTGGAAACTTTTTGTGGGTTACAAAAGTTTTGATCAAATTGATTTTTATGTTTTCCCTTCGTTTAGGTTTACTTGACCTTATGAATAGTTTGGATGGAAAATAAATATTGTAGTAGACTATCCCAACTGCCTGTGATATAGTCCACTTGAGCTTTGGATTAGACTCATTTTTAAGCTTTATTCTAAAATGAGCTCGGACCATGAATGGATGGCATGAAGAAAACACATGCATCAGGGTGGTGCTGGGTTAGGGCCTAGGGCTGGGTCAAGCCCTATCGATCTGCATTTTAAAACCTAACCCCATAGTTGGTGGTGCCATGATGGCCCAAAAATGTCCAGCCCGAGCCCACCCAGAACGTCATACAAGGCCGGCTGAGCCGGAAAGAGATTTTGTAAAAGAGAGTGAGGTTTACCCTTGGAGTTCCTATGACCCAGAAATATATATATAAGGCGACAACCCAAAAATAAGCCCATCCGTGATTTAGGTAGGCCACATCAAGGGAAATAGTTTGTAGGGTGAGCCTTACCTTGTATACTGTTTTCAATCATAATTATGGATGATGCTGATTTTTGGTCCATAGACCTAGCATTGTGTGGCACACGTGATGGACTGAGTGAATTTTTACATAAAAAACCAAGGTAGAGCTCACTCAAGCTGCCCAACCTCCAAAAAGACGTTTGAAATTACTGCTCGTGATGCCTGAGACGTAGGGTTGAGATGTATAATATATTAAAATAGCTCTCCAATGCTGCTGACCCTTTACTTTTTAGAGGCCCACCTTGATGTGTAAGTGAGATTCACTCCAACCATTAGATTTATAATCCTATTTTAGGCCCATGGACGAAAAACCAGGTTGACTCGATGATTTTGGTGGGCCATTCGAAACAGTTGAAAAGAGACATTTACCGATTGATATTTACGTGAACCACTGTAATGATTATATAACATCCACTCCAACCATTAGGTACTACACCAAAGCTTATGACTGAGGCCCAAATATCAGCCCCATCCGTTCCTCATGTGAGCCATATGAAGGGTGAGCATTGTCCTATCACTGTTTTCAATTACTCGGTTTACTCAAAACATAAATAGGTTACAGGGCTTATTTTTGTTCTGATCCTAACATAGGGTGACACATTTGGTAGTCGGGATGGATTTCTAGTAAATACCATATGGGTTCCACATGTGGTAGTCGGGCGACCCCTCTCTCCTTATCATTTATTAACATTATTTACTGCCTTCTAGGTGAGCCAGATGCAACAGTTTAGTGGGCGAAGCTCTGACAGTGGAGCCCACCTCGATGTATGTTCTGTGTATCCATGCCATCCATCCGTTTTTCTAGATTATTATGATACGTGGTACCAAAAATAATTCAGACCCAAAATTTAGGTGGACCACACAGTAGGGATTGAACTCTCACCATTAATAACTATGTAGGGGTAACAAAAGCCTCGATTCAAGTTGCCATTTCCCTTCATCCAGGTCTCTGTGACCTTATCAAAAGGTTGGATGGCAAATAAACATTACAGTAGTAGACTTAGGAAGTTTTTAATGGTGGGGTTCAATTACCACTATCATTTTTGGGACCATGCACTAAAAAGGGGCTGACAAATGGCTGTAGAGCATCGATATACAACACACATCAAGGTGGGCCTCCCGGTCAGGGCCAATCCAAAACAGGCAATCGGTTTCAATGCGCCCTTGGAAAACGCAAGTTTCATTTACTGTAACCGTTGAGGGTTGAATGGTTTCGATGCACCGCCCTTGGTAATTGATTTTATCTCGAGACCATTGGACGCGGATTTCATGCAAAAAGCCTTCGCATGCAGGCCCGGGATGGTAGGTGGAGCCCACCGTGATGTTTGTTAGAAATCCATCTCGTCCATCCATTTTGCAAACTCATTTTAGGACATGAGACCAAAAATGAGGTGGATCCAAAAATCAAGTGGGCCACACCAAAGGGAACAGTGGGATTCACTGACCACAGTCGAAGCATTTGTATGGCCACAAAATTTTTGCATCAAGCTAAATTTTGTATTTTCACTTCATCCCAGTGGAAATGATATTATAAACGGTTTGGATGGTATATAAACATCAAGGTGGAGCCCAGGAAGGTTTTAACGGTAGGCAATTCTTTCTCCAATTTTTCCTTACGTGTGGCCCACTTGAATTTTGGATCCGTCTTATTTTTTGTCACTTGTCCCAAAATGAGCTCGTAAAATGAATGGACTAGGTGGATTTCTCACAAACATCACGATGGGCCCCACCCCCACCTAGCATCCAGCGCAGTAACTTCCTACCAAAGGTACTGGCAGGAAATTCACTCTCCACCTACCTCTATATAAAGGCTTACCATTGCAGCGAGATCACCCAACAGAGCTTCTTTCTAATCCAACATCCCTGCAGCTAGCCATTGGTCGTGGGGTGAGACATACGACTGCTGCATGCATCCATGGGAAATCAGGCCATGCCTTCGTGGAGGTGGAACTGTGGTCGGTAGTACACATCTTTATGCTTTTACTGTCATTTCTTTAGTTAATATCCTTATTTGGATTTTACCCCTTAATATCTTCTCCTTATATCTGTAATTTTTTTCCTTCCTCATAGTGTTTGATATTTCAGTCAGAAATAGATCTTGAGCAGCAAGTCTTCCACAATAAAGTACAATTCCCATTGCTATATATTAGTAGAATGATAGTGTTAACTATCAAATTGATTGAGTGATCAACTATATGATATGAAGACAAAATAACTACTATGATTATGGAAAGAAAATGGTTCTATTTTGATTTTTATAAATCGGAAGATCTGCCGATATAATTGTTTGTCAGGTCAGTCATGGGCATTTTAGTTTTCGTTGCTTACAAACCCCAAACTGTTAAACTATCCTAATCTTCTAATCAATGGACGGTTTTTCCTGTTGACTGTGAATCATTTCTCTTGCTCCTTATGAGTGTTAATTAATAGGCCACCTATCAAATTGTTAGAATCATTTAATCTTCTTTGGTGTCAAGGTAATAGCTATGCTGAGTCATCGACTCACGGAAAAGAGTAGAAGAAAAGGATTCCATTATCTTGAATTGAACTTACCTGGGATCCGAAAAACCCAAGCCTTTTTTTTGATATATGAAATTAACAGGGGACTTTACCAAATCAATTCCGATAAAATCTTGAATCAGAATATGAGTACTTTCCAGTAATAACCACTCCATGATTGGGCTCACCTGATGATTACTTTTAAAGTCTAATGCATATATGCCATAGAGGGAGGGATGGGAGGCATTGGGTCACAACATCATTTTTTTCTTTTCACACGCCCACACCCTCACACCTCAATGGGTCCTCCGACCCATCATCTCATGTTAAAACTCTTTTAAGTCTACCACTGAGTCATAGGGTCCAAAGCAAATTTAAAATCTCGTGGTTTGCGGATCGAACATGCGACCTTCCGATCGAACACGCCTGGATCAAACATACATCATTTGATAAGGTGGTGGACTTGTTATAATGGACCACCAGCGGGTTGCTGCCTAAATCATTATTACTCTTAAATATGTATTGGCATGCATTGGGTATGTGTCAAAAATATGTATGAGAGATATCAGTGTCCGCTTGGTTATGGGACGCACTAGGGAGATCTCTTTTTGAGTTGAAAACATCAGGTTTTGTGGGCCCTACCATGATGTATGTGTTATATCCAAACCGTCCATCCATTTGATGAGATCATTTTAGGCTTGAGCCCAAAAGTGAGACAAATCCAAAGTTCAAGTGGACCACACCAAATAAGCCAATTGAATTAGATGTCTACATTTTGGTACATCTTTGGGGCTATAGAAAATGTAGATCATGCTGCTATTTAGTTTTTCCCTTCATCCCGGTATGTGTGACCTTATGAACAGTATGGATGACAAATAAACATCATGCTGGGCCCTAGAAAGGCTTAAAAAAAAGAAGAAGATCAAAATCTCACCTTCAAATTAAATGAAGATTAACCGGAAGAAACTAAGAATTTGAGAAGGATTTAGCCTCCAGATGGTTTGAGATTTTTTTCCTCAAGCATGCAGGAGAAGAGTGAATGACTTGGGTGAGATAATCTTATAAAGTTTTAAATCTCTAATAAGATAACCGTACCATTTATTAAAGTTGGTAGGGATATTTTGGTCAAAATTATCCAAAAATTTAAAGGGAAATGACTTACTGCATTCAGCATATATAGGAGAGTTTTGATTAACAAAGACAACCTCATTGGTCGATCGAAATCCTTCAAAACTGTCCAGAGATCAACTGTCTCATCCACGGTAGTTTCGATCGATTCAAAACTGTCCAGAGATCAACTGTCTCATCCACGGTAGTTTCGATCGATCAACCACAACGATTGGTCAATTAATGACCCTTGAAATAATCCAAATTGAAGACTTTATTCAACAAGGATTGCACATGCTCCAATGTAAACTAAAAGGCATGACATGCATTTCTCTCACCATCCAATCAAAGTGGCAACGTATGAATGGTTGAAAGTTTTCGAGATTCTCTTCGTCAATGTTTAATTTTTCCAAGTTTCAATGTTCCATGCATTTATATCTTGCTCATTTAAATTGTTTAATGTTTTTATTAATTTACAGCAGGACTCTTAATGAAATGTGAAGTATTTGGAATGGGTGGTGTTGGAAAAAATAAGGTATGTTGATACTTTAAAATAATTCATAAATATTTTGTTCGAGTTCGGATCCACTGCAACTATTTGTAGGATAAGCTTGCTGTATGAATTGTTATGTGTCTCGTCTTGGCTCATTCATGAGATTTCATCCATTCATCACATGTGTCGATGGATGTCTTCTTAGGTGGCCAAAAATCATTCGAATCTTAATCTTATGCAAAGCCACTGAAGAGTCGGAATTGTCCCAACCTCTCATAGGTTGTGAGAAGGGTATTATTGTTAAAATCAAAATAAGAAAGGAACTCTTGAGGCAACAAAACACCCACACAGATGATAATCCCCTCTTTATCCCTACGTAATTTCTAATTTGCGATTGTAATTTTGGCAGGCCTTTAAAAGGCGGAAGTGGGGCTCACTTTCAATAAATTGAGATATGAAGACTGTGAATTTGTTTTCTTATCCTTTTTGTCAATGGCCCAAAAATGAAACGCGGATTGCATCCTACCCCCACCTATCTCCAACTACGAACGGGCAGGGGCTCTGAGCGGCCACCATGATGTATGGGTCTTATCCACACCGTTCGTCCATTTTTTGGGTCTTATCCACATCACTTGGTTTGAATGATGAACTCTAAGAAATAAAGAGCAAGGAGGCTAAAGGATGAAGAGTACTAACCCTCTCAATGCTGTGCAAAGCATTTATTAATCACCTTAAAGGATCTTCTTATAGAAGCCAAGTATCGGGTTCAAACGGCTATAAAACGACCGATTTGAGGCCCCTGTAGACCGGTCTATTATAGGTCTGTCCAGATAGCTGGATAAGAGATAGCCTGGATGATTGGTAGTTGGAAGCCTTCGACCGGTTATCCAACTGGTCCCCAGACCGGTCTATTATAGCCCTGTCTAGAGGATTTGTGAACTTAGCTTCCTGGACAAGAGATGGCTTGGACGACCGATCGTTGGATGCCTTCGATCGGTTATCCTATAACTTTAAAATTCAGAGTTCATTGCTGACCAGTCGGGGTCCTTGTCCGACCGATTGGATGATCGGTCGACAAGCCCTAAATTTGGGCATATTCAGGGTGAGTTTCAACCTGAACCTTAGTCTTATTTAACAAGGGATTTTCTTTTGGATTTCATCAGTTTAACACTTAGTTAAGAAGGGTCTAAGCCTGATCAACTTGACCTCTAAACCGCGGATCGAATGGCTAATAATTAACATGATTATTACGCCATTCATTATGATGTTTCAGGATCATAAGGACTGTTTATATGCAACTTACCTTACGATCTTAATTTGACTTGAGCTTGAACGAGGAAAGCGGCATTCACTTCATGCCTTAGGACTTCAATCTTCAGTCGGGGCTCATAAGACTTGTCTTAACTAGACTTCACGATAATCGACAAAATATAAAACACTTACAATCTCCCCCCTTTGTCAATTGTATGACAAAACGTTTATACCAGACTGATCATGATCTCCATATCATGGTAATCCCAAAATTGAAATAAATAACACCCATAGAACATGTCTATACAGATTTATATTTATCTTTACAAAAGGAAATGTACATTAAACAACTTGCTTCAGTTTCCCCCCCTCAACACCTGCACCTAAGAAAACCTGCAAAAAGATATACTGTGCTTCTTGGTGGGAATGATTTTTCCCCTTTTTGTTAGTAATTGACAAAGGTTAGCTTGCTCAAATAGATATACCTGTGAGAGAAGCAATGGTAAGCGCAAATAATATGTAAATAATAAGATAAGGTTAAGGGATATGCAATAGAAACTGAGGAGATCATGATCTGTGGGTCTTGGGTCTGACGCATCTTGGTGATATATACTGGAGGAGCTGCTGATGGAGAAGGATGATCTGTGGGAGTCGAAGAGTCGCGCCTAATGAAAGCATGAACATGAGTGCTAAACTGCTCAGAATGATATCAAGGATTAGATGATGGCTCTTGGGATGGATGCTGTGAGGACGCAGGAGCTGAGGGGTGCTGAGCAGGCTACTGCACCTCCTACGACTTTTTTGGCTACTGCTACTCTTGTCGATGTTGAAGCGCTTCCTAAGTGTTCTCTATTTTAACTATCAAAGACTTGTTGATAATGATGGGTTTGACAGGCTTTTTCGAGTGATCAACTAGTTATATAGCCTTGGCAAACTTGCACATAAGGTGTCCAAATGGAAGACCAACAGACGGACCATCAGAATATACAATGACAGAGTGAAGGTCGTGCATGATCCTAGTTGGAAGACACATTCTTGACCATGATTGACGCGATACAGGATAGAGACTATGAACTTCGTCAAGTAAGCTTTGTTGCTCTTTAGGGGGTAGACGTTTTGGAAGAATAGATTGTGGAGTATATGATTGTCTCACATGATACGGGAAGCTTGTAGAGCATTATCACCAATCCATTCCGAATTCTCCCCACCGTAGAGTGCCTCAATCATTATGGATTTAGGATAAGGACCTATGTTAGAGATGTCTTGGAGGTCACTATCATCAACTATAGGGACGCCTACGACCTCAGCAATGACATCCAAACTAAATGTCCACACCTCGTTGTTGAAGTAAACTTTAAAGGACAGAGGCTCATCAGTTAGATCTTGACAATAAGCATAAAATTTTCAAACAACTTCCTTTTGCACCGGGTCCCCACGTGAAGCACAAGCTCCCAATTACTGGTCGATAACAAAGAGATAACATTATATTAGGCTGTCCGCCAACGACACTAGTTTTTCACAAAGGACATCACGATCTTTGAAATTTGCCAAATATGCAAGATGGGACGTATCGGGACCTGAGGATGGAGATTTGGAAGAGGTGTGTCCCTTTTGTAAGTGCACATATTTGTCAATTAACTTGTTGGTTGAGTCATTAAGTCTGATGAGCCTATTAGATACTGAAGAATAAAGCCTTAAAGATCTCCGACAGTTTGACTCGGAAGATTCATGAAGATATCCTGTTCTAAACCAGCTCAAAACCAACTCTCTTGACCCTATACTTGCATATTCCCAAAAACCCTTGACCTCTAGAACTTAATAGGCATTTCCTTAAGCCTCATGCCGTAGAGGAGAGTTCGTTAGATCAGCATAGACTTTGGCTTGTTAATGCAAAGATTTGTCAATTACCATGGTTAGTGTGTCGTCAAGTCTGCTTGCGGCTGAAGACAGAAGCTACTCAAGAAGATCGCTCATCCAGTCAAGCTTCAAGCCTCTTCATCTAAACCTTTGATCCCAAAAACTCCTCTATAGATGGCCTAATCCTTCCTAGTTGCATCCTTAGCCCCATCTATAGTCCACCTTCTCCAAAGATCAGCTATGGAAGTGTCTATTATGGCATTTGTAGCTTAAAACATGAAAAATATTATATCTGCTGTCTCCGATAGGTGTCCGATCAATCGGAAGTCATGTCCGATCAATCGGAAGTCATGTCCGATCAATCGGAGATTTGTCCAGCAACTTCAAAAATCTATCTGGACGTTTTTTTTCGATTACTCGTAGGACTGTCCGATCAATCAGACAAGGCATTCCGATCAATCGGATAATGATCCGATCCATTGGACGAAAAATTCAGAAAATCACATAACTCTCTGGAAGAAATTATGATCAATCGGACCATCTGTCCGATCTATCGGATAGGGTCCTCCGATCAATCGGAAGGACATTCGATCCATCAGACGAAAAATTCAGAAAATCACATAACTCTCTGGAAGAAATTACGATCAATCGGACCATCTGTCCGATCAATCGGATAGGGTCCTCCGATCAATCGGAAGGACATCCGATCCATCAGACGAAAAATCCAGAAAATCACATAACTCTCTGGAAGAAATTACGATCAATCGGACCATCTGTTCGATCAATCGGACAGGGTCCTCCGATCAATCGGAAAGACATCCGATCCATCAGACAAAAAATCCAGAATATCACATAACTCTCTCGAAGAAAATACGATCAATCGGACCATCTGTCCGATCAATCGGACAGGGTCCTCCGATCAATCGAAACTAAGTCCGATCAATCGGAGAACCTATTTTTCAGCAAAAAATTCAAAATGGGCTGATACTTATGTCCGATCGATCGGATCCTATCGAGGTGACCGTTTTCTAACCGTTGAAAGTCATCTCTATATATGGAACTCGATTGGATCCTGAGAGAGTCACCTTGAGCATCATCTAGGGTTTGTTTGTGCTTCCTCCTTGAGATCCCTTTCTCTCATTGCCTTTGATTTGTTGAGTTCATACTTAATCCATGTTGATTTGACCAACATTGAAGAGCATTCAAAGCTTGGATTGAATCATGAACTCAACCCCTCTTTAATGGCATCTTGACCTACCTTTCAAAGTTATAATCTTGTCATCAATGCCATTAATGGTGGTTTAGGTAGAAGCTACTCCTCATATAAAAGCCATATCCGAATATAGCCTCAACCAAACCCTAATCCCTCACCTTGGAATCTACAAGAAGTCATCCGTAGCAAGGTTGCTGATCGAGGGAGCTGAAGAAGGTATCTTCCGTGCAAGCTGAAGCTTCTTCAACAAAGGCATCATCAAGGGGCTCAATCAGCTAAGTATATTTAGTCTTTCGAGTCCAAGAAACCTCCTCAAAGTTGAGAGTTGGGTTTCAGAATTTGAAGACCCAAACTCGGTAGAGTCTTTGTGTAGGACAAGTCCTTGAGTAGGACAAGCCCTTGTGTAGGACAAAGTGGTTCAAGGATTAGTCCTATGGAAGGATGAATCCATGTGTTGAGGTCTAAGTCCTTTGTAGGCTGTTAAGGTTTATGGTTAACCTCATTTAAAACCATAGATATATTGAAATCCGGCCACTCAAGGAGTGAGTGGATCAGCCGGGAATGGAGTAGGTACATAACCGAACCACCATAAAAATCTCTTATTGTGTGATGAGTGGTTGAACTGCTTTACTTCCTTCACTTGCATTTTTATTGATTAATATTTTGTATATCTTGTGTTTGAAGTAAGTTCTCTAAGAATACTTCGCATGTTTGCAAGTGTGTAATTTAGTAATTTTAAAAAGTGTCCTATTCACCCCCCTCTAGGACAAAGAAACCTGTTTCTTGCTTCTACAAAAGCGGTAATCAAACTTATACCGCAATTTCAAGTGGTATCAAAGCGGCTTCCTCCTCAAAGGCGTAATAGCCCGGAGTGTGATCTGTTTCTAGAAGCTTGAAATCATGTCAAAAGAGGATTCTAGTATGGTTTTCAAACCTCCGTATTTTGATGGATCAAACTATGCATATTGGAAAGCAAGAATGAGAGTTTTCTTACAATCATTGGATCATGCAACATGGGGGTCTGTGGAAATCAAATATGAAATACCCCTCTTGAACACAGTCACAGATGGGGTCACCATCTGTTGGAACTAGAAAAATGCTTCACAGTTTTCTGGTGTTTTGTTGTTCTAAGGTTCTGAGTATAGAAACATTCATGACAATCGCAAACATTCACAGCAATACACAAGAGAAGAGATATCGCAAGGCGAATTTTATTCCAGAGATCATGAGATCATGTACATTCCAGGCCGTGATCTGGCACGAGCCCTTAATTACATCGAATGGTCGATGACCCTTGATTAAAAGGCAAAAGAATAGTCAGCGGGGACTATGGTCTCAGAGTTCATGGTCGTGGAGACCTGTGTTTGTGTGGTCGTAGAGACCTGTATTTGCATGGTCGCGGAGACATGTGTTTGTATGGTCGCGAAGACCTGTGTTTGTATGGTCGCGGAGACCTGTGTTTGTATGGTCGCGAAGACCTGTATTTATTGTGTTTTGTTATGGACTAATCCATCTTTGTACGAGTCGGATGTCTATGTCCCATGTTTCGACCGGAGATCCGGGTTGAGATTGTCAGGGTTTATGCCGGGAAGGATGACTCTGGGCCCGCGCCTGTCAATGTATGGACAGGTGACCTCGGAAAGTTTATTCCACAGTTGTGTGTACCTGAGCAGCTCAACCAGCGGATGCCGTTTGGATGGGTAGGGCATCGACTGTTCTTGAAGTGTCAGTCTTTAACAAATTGTGTGTGATAGTTTAGAATTCTCCTGATGTGGTTTACCGTGTTAACCATAATCCCCTTTGCTTAGTCCGGGCCTGAATCCGAGTCATATTAGGATAGTACATGTAATGATGATGCATCAGTATGGTTTTGGGCGCTGGCGACCTCTTTTCGGGAGAATTGCTCCATTTGTCTCGTCGGGTCGAATCGGACTCTGAAGGCTTGTATTCTGCTCAATGGGCAGCCCGGATGAGTCATTCGACCACTCCGTTGCGTCGGGAACGCTCAAAATACCCAAAATAGTCCCAAACGGGGCTTGAAAATGTTATAAAATGAAGATTTAAGGGTGCTGTAATGAACGCTCAAAGTGCTGATTTTGCGATCCGCTGGCCTGATTTTACTGATGCGCTGGGGCCAGCGCGTCCAAAAATGATTGTTAAAAATTATCTATTTTCATAATGCGCTAGGCTATTTTTCTAATGCGCTGGGGCTAGTGCGTCCGAAAATAACTTCGTTTAGGAATGTTCATTTTTTTGATCCGCTGGCCTATTTTGTGATGCGCTGGGGCCAGTGCGTCCAAAAATGATGAGTTTTAAGTTATTGATTTATTTGATCCGCCGAGGGTTTTTTCCTGATGCGTTGGATCATTTTTGTGATGCGCTGGGGCTAGTGAGTCAAAAAAAGATGACTTAAGTTATTTCATCTCCGGACCTGTTATGGTCGGAGGTGCGATTTCCGGCGAGCGGTTCCGGCGATCGGAAAAAGGTTTTTCGGCGAAGAGGTTCGGCTCTCTCTCTCTCTGTGAATCGTGCAAATGAGGTGGTGGGAGGGGTATTTATAGCCTAAGTCGGCCAATAGAAAGCCGACACGTGTAGCGCGTCAAGAAAACACACCGGCGCGTCGAGAAAATCACTCGGCGTGTCTGAAAATGTCTTAGTTGGGATCCTGATTTTTAAGGCGCAGTGGTTGTCAGTGCGTCTTGAAATCGCTGAAAGTGCCTGATTTATTGAAAGCGCTGAGGGGCAGCGCATCGTGAAATTCCTGAATTACTGGATGCGCTGAGGGCAGTGCGTCCTGAAATTCATCCCGTAAAACTGCCTGCATTTCTTGATGCGCTGGGTGAATTTCTGGACGCGCCGAGGGTCAGTGCGTCCTGGAATTCATTTCGTGAAACTGTCCGAATTTCTTCATGCGCTGGACGAATTTCTGGACGTGTTGGAGGCAGTGCGTCCCAAAATTCATTTTCTGAAAATGACTGAATTTCACGATGCGCTGGCTATGGGTTTTCTCGATGCGCCGACGTACTCGTGTTTTGGGAATTTGGGTTTTGCAAAACGAAGGGCTTGTGGGGCCCGTCTTGCGATTAATGTCGATGCACCAGTCCTATTTCTTCCTGATTGAGGTAACCCTCCCAAATTTGGAGAGTTCTGATCATGATGACCGGTGGAGTCCACCACTGGCCCAATTTTTCATTTTTTGTTGAGTCTGATGCGTGTTGCGATCTTGCCGCAATTTCGGGTGCACTGGCCCTAAATCCAGTCAAGTGATGATTTGGGCACTCGTAATTACTGTTTCGAAGACCCTTACTTTTGGGACCCCAACAGATGCCCCTCCGATGCGTTGGGATGGACGCGTGGCGGTCCATGGCGACTGTTCACTCCCCAAGTGTAGGGTTGCAAAGTAGTAATAATTCGGAAAGACCGAGTATCGTTCCCACAGAGATTTATGTATGGGTATCTTCAGAATTTGTCTAAAACAACTAGTAATTAAGATCCTATTAAGAACTAAAACTGGAAAATAGCGATTTGAGTTTAAACAGTGAATGGTTAAGGTAATTTCAATCTAAAAAGGCACTGGAGCGCCAAGGATCCACTTTTGATAAGTTTCAATGCATCAACACAACTAGGTCTCTCATAACTCAATCGGAATCGAATTTATATCTCTATCCGATCGGAATATAGAGCGGTTAAATCAACAATCATCTAAAACAAGTGCTTATTCATTGATTTGATTCCCACAACCATGCTCAGGCCTTGGGCACACTCAATTGTATAGGCCAAGCCTCTTTCCAATCTAGTTGAGATTCATAACCATAGCTTTCACCAAATCCTATCACTAGACTTGATTACAACTCATGATTAGAACTCTAATTAAATCAAAATCAATGAGCAAACAGCTATTCCAGATTATATAACAAAAGATAAGAACTTTAGTTGAATGAGTTCCCACATGAAAATCAGGCCATTGTACACAAGGCAATCAAAGCATCTACCATGCCCGGAGTCGATGGTAGATCAATGAACTACACAAGCATAACTAATGCTCAAAAGCTAAGATACTAAGTTAGGATCACTAAGAATCACATGAGTCCGGAGTCATCAAGAGATCAAAGTAAAAACCAAAATAGTACTTGATTCAAACTCATATTGAACTAAAATTCATCAATTAAAACATGAAAGGAAACCTAGGTTGCATCAATCCATAAAAAAATGAATCAAAAGCTTCACCTCTTAGCCCTAGCTAAGAGGTTTTAGTTCATCTCTAACATCCTTGAACTAGAAGCCTCTAATAACATAAAAAATAACTAAAACAGGAAGAAAACTAGAAATTCGAAGTAGAATCCATCTCCCAAGCAATCCCCACGTCCTAGCATGCCTTGGTATGAAGGGAAGACATGCTTTTATAGCTTGGAGGTGTCCTTTACGCAAGAAAGTTCCAGATTTTGCGTAAAGTTACGCAATTGCGCAGAGAAATTCGGCGCCCGAAATAGAAGATTTCCATTTTACACATGGCCGACCAGTCTGGACCGGTCGGACTGGCCTGATCGACCGATCTTGACTGGTCGGACCTCATTGAGAAGCACTCCAGCAGCTATGGCCGACCGGTCTTGACCGGTCGGACTGCCTTGCTGATCAGTCCAGCGAGCTTCAATGATGAGGTAGGTGGGTGGCCGACCGGTCTTGACCGGTCGGGCTTCCTTGGCCGACCGGTCAGCCGACCGGTCTAGGCCTCTTTCTTCGTTATTTCTTTGTTTCTTTCTTCTTTTCTCTTCTCTCCTTGCTTTGTCTTTCTTTGGTCCTCTTTCAACCTTCCAATGAACTTCAATGCTCATAAAGAGCTCTATTTAATCTTGTTCCTACAATCACAAATCATGCATTAGAGTAGTCCTTTAAACATGTAAATCGTGCATAATGAGTGATGAATTGGGGTTAGAATATGCACAATTAAGAGCTCAACACACCCCCCAACCAGCATTTTGCTAGTCCCGAGCAAAACATGCATGAAACAAGTTTCATTCTCCAAAACCCAACTCTCCTCCAGAAATTATTCTTCTATACATCCCAAGACACATAAGCGTAAAAATCAGAGAAATTAGGTGATAGAGGTTGAAACCTTAAACTCTCATAACA
Organism: Liriodendron chinense; assembly: GCA_003013855.2. Taxonomy (NCBI): domain Eukaryota; kingdom Viridiplantae; phylum Streptophyta; class Magnoliopsida; order Magnoliales; family Magnoliaceae; genus Liriodendron; species Liriodendron chinense. The sequence continues at coordinate 19,776 of PVNU02001970.1, read as the reverse complement.
TAATAAGTGTTTATTTGAAATTCTCGCTGATTGATTGACAAATAGAAGAACTTGAACAAATTCAACCTAGTGTGCATAGTGAAGGTTCATCTCATGAGTTTCCGGGATTATCTTTTTCATAGATCAACTAAACTATAGATCTCAAGGTGCATAGAGCAACAACAAGCCTATGACAGGAATTTGCCTTACTGTCCTTCCGACAACTTTCACACTACGTCCCATTTCCGACTTTGGTTACGGGTAGACCATCCCCCGGTTGGTAGTAGGTAGCCCTAATCGGAATTTCCACAATTTTTCCATCATTCCCAATTTTATCATTCCTTTTCCTTTTTCTTTTACATTAGATAGGATTTTTAGAAATCCATATCTTTCGTTATTTTCCCATGGACAAGGTTGGACAAAGTACCCCGGCTTGGTTTCTCAATACCTTAAATTATAGTCTAGCTAACCCATAAATCACATAATCCTTTCAAATCATGAAAATCGTGTAATGTGAACTAGGTGCAAAAGGTGTTCAAATTTTCTATTAATCATAAAAATAGGTGAATTCACATATAAAACCATTATATTAAGAGAAGTTCAAAGCTTGCAACATCCCTCACTTCGTATCTCATCTTCTTATACCCATGCCATCTCGAATGCATAGAATCAAGGTTTTCCAAAAGAGTTTCGAATTTTAGAAAAATTGAAAAATTTCTACATCATTGCTCGAAATGTCATAAAAACTAGCAGATTCATCATCTAAGGAATCTTCTCACCCCCCAACCAAAACTTTACATTGTCCTCAATGGAATAAGATATGCAATATGCATGACAATCGAGCAATGACATTAAACAAAGGAGAGTGAGAAAGAGAGATATCACCTGAAGCATATATTCCATGGCAAGATTAGCTTTTGGAGATGGATTACTTCAGAACTAATTCAACTATCAAAGAAAATCCTAATGGGAAAGCATTTTAGACAATCATCCTCCGTCAGACTAGGAGGTTAATCCCAACAACTCGTCCAAAAGCATAAAGTCAAGTAGAATCATTAGATGGATCAAAAGGTTTCACAGTAATGTCATCCAATATCCTGCTTTACAATAAACATGTGTGTGGGTAATCGAGATAAGCCACTCAAAATCCCAAAAAGGAATTTTAGCGGGTTCCTTAATGTTTTCACCACATGTATGCGAGGAGACATCATCATATTTATCAGAAAAAATATGTCTCCATTCAGATTTTTCTGGGCATTGATATTGCAAGTAAGGATCATCCCAGGGTTGGTGGAGTTCGGTATGCATGATTCACAAAGGTGTGGAAATATGAATTGATTTCTCAGCACAACTAGGTATTGTTTCCACATCCTTCTCTTGGCTAACGTCATATGCCGATACCGACTCGAAAAGTGTGACCATATCCCTTATCATATCATCGTTATTATCAAGGGAGTAGGTCACTTCTTCGTCTAGGTGACCGGAGTAAAAAGGTGAGAGGGACTCGTCTTCCATGATAGAATTGATCATGTTTATTTCATGGACCTCCTCATCCTCATCTTCTTGTTGGTTGTCAATATTGAAAGCATTCAACTCAATTGTCATATTGCCAAAAGACATTTGGATGACCCCACTCCTACAATTTATGATAGCGTTTGATGTAGCTAGGAATGGGCGGCCAAGTATGACAGGAATTTGGGGGCCAATATTAACCATGGGTCTCGTGTCCAAGACAATAAAGTCCACCGGGTAGTAAACTTTGTCAACTTGGACAAGAACGTCCTCAATCACCCCTCTCGGAATACGAATTGATCGGTTAGCAAGTTGTAATGTGGTTTTGGTGGGTTTTAATTCACCTAAACCCAATTGTTCATAGACCGAAAAGGGAATTAAGTTTACACTCGCCCCTAGATCAAGTAGAGCATGTTTCACCCGGTAGTCTCCAATCACACATGATATTGTTGGACAACCGGGATCTTTGTATTTCTTGGGCATCCCGTGGTTGATAATGGCACTCACATTCTCTGTCAAAAATGCCTTCTTTTGCACATGTATTTTTCTTTTAACCGTGCAAAGGTCTTTTAAAAATTTTGCATATGACGGTATTTGTTTAATGACTTCCAACAATGGGATGTTGATTTTGACTTGCTTGAAAACCTCCAAAAATTCCTGATATTTATCTTGAGGTTTGGCTGGAATCAAGCGTTGGGGGAATGGAGCAACAAGCCTATATTCTTTCAATGGCTCTTTTTCATTCATGGTGATGCTAGGTCCATCATCCTCTTTGGAAGATACCGGATCATTAGGCGTTGAAACCTTCACCGGATCAGATTTTTCAATGATTTTACCACTTCTAAGAGTGGTGATGGCCTTAGCATGTTCCATATGTTGGTTAGAAGAACTAGGCACACTTATTTCGCATTGTGGTTTTGGATTTGGTATGGGTTGGGCTGGAAGCATCCCTTCCCTTGCGTTTAAGCGAGCCTTGATTTCCTCCACCGAATTTTTAAGCTCAAGTATTATTGTATAGTTGGATTGATTTATTTGAGCTTGTCCTTCCATGAATGCTTTCAAAGTATCCTCGATAGGCATTTGATGTGGAGCCATTTGCATTGGGGGCCCCCTTTGAGGATTATTTTGATTAGCCGTGTTTCCATTCACCCAATTGAAGTTAGGGTTGTTTCTCCAACTAGAATTGTTCGTGTTTGAATTTGGAGTACTAAAAGGCCGTTGATAACTATTCAAAGCATTCGATTGTTCAAATAAAAGTTCTCGAAACGCATAGATTGTTGGACAATCCGACGTTTGATGCACATTGGAAGCACAAATACCACAAATAGTTTCAATAACCCCCCTTTGTTGGGTTGTGTCCACTTTCTTTAGTTCCATCTCCTCGACCTTTCGTGTGAGTTTAGCCACTCTAGAACCTAGATCATCTTGCCCATCTAAAACATAAATTTCTCCCTTTTCCTTGGCTTGGGGTTGTTTTGAACTTGTTGGCTTAGATGTATCCCATGCTTGTGTATTCTCAGCCAACATGTCAAAATAATCCCAAGCTTCCTCCGTTTCCTTATTCATGAACTCCCCATTGCACATCATCTCCACGAATTGGCGCATGGTTGAGTTTAATCCATCATAGAAGAAACTAATCAACCTCCACCGTTCATAGCCATGATGTGGGCATGCGTTTAATAGTTCATTATACCTTTCCCAACATTGGAAAAAGGTTTCTTCTTCTTTTTGGGCGAAGTTCATTATTGCCCTTCTTAGTGCATTGGTTCGATGAGTAGGGAAGAATTTTTTTAGAAACTCCCTAGTCATCTCAGCCCATGTCCCAATAGACCTTGGCCTTAAGGAATGTAGCCACGATTTGGCCTTCTCTTTCAAGGAAAAAGGGAACAATTTAAGTTTTATTGTATCCTTGGTCACATTGTCATAATTTATTGTGGCAATAACCTCTTCAAATTCCTTAATATGTAGATATGCGCTCTCAGAGTCGAGTCCATGGAATCTAGGAAGAAGTTGGATCAACCCCGGTTTAAAATCAATATTTCCCACATTGTGAGGAAAAATTATGCAAGAGGGAGTACTCGTACTAGCTGGTTGTAAATAGTCACGTAAAGTTCTAGGTTGAGGTACATCCCCCACTTCATTCTCATCCAATTCAGTAAGGTTTGGGGCTGGATTTTGATGTTGATTGACCCCTTGAATTGGTTGATTTTCAGCCATCTCTCTAGTAATTTCAGGAAAATTTTGATGTTTTCTAGCTCGAGGCTCTATATCAATCCCTTCAACAATTACTCCGTCACGAGTGAGTCGGTTATTAGATCCCCGAACCCAATTTGGCATGCAAAACCTAAAAGAATGAAACAAAAAGGAAAAAGAATTCTTCCTTCCTTCCTCTACTCCTCTCTAAGACTTAAGCACAAGGTGTCTTGCAATGGCTGAGCCAGAAGCAAGGATAGAGACCGATTTCTCCTAGTCAATAGGGGTTCAGAGAACTCCCCACCCACTCTTTGAGTCTTTTGAGAAAAAGTACAAAAAAAGAAGAAAGAGGAATAAGATTGAGAAGAGAAATCTCTGAGCACAAGGTGATCCAAGACAGCAGAGCCGACCAATAGGAATCCAGGTGGCACAAGGCCTACCTTTCAGAGATCCAAAAGGAGTCTCCACCCACTCTACAAGAGATGAATATGATAGGAATGAGTAGGAGTAGAAGAGGAGTAAGGTTAGAACAATAAAACCTGATTTGTGACTTAAGATGCCTTCTTCTTCTTCATCTTCCTAAAAATCCCTGGATTAGACCTATGTTAGAATCCTGCAAAAATCAAAACAAAGTAAGTTAGTATTTAGAAGAAAACCTACTCTAGAAAGCAAAACAAATCCTAAACCTATCTTAACACAATCACAACTAGAAGTTAATTTAGAAAATTCTAAAAATACCGCATAGAAATCCCCGGCAACGGCGCCAAAAACTTGTTCACTCCCCAAGTGTAGGGTTGCAAAGTAGTAATAATTCGGAAAGACCGAGTATCGTTCCCACAGAGATTTATGTATGGGTATCTTCAGAATTTGTCTAAAATAACTAGTAATTAAGATCCTATTAAGAACTAAAACTGGAAAATAGCGATTTGAGTTTAAACAGTGAATGGTTAAGGTAATTTCAATCTAAAAAGGCACTGGAGCGCCAAGGATCCACTTTTGATAAGTTTCAATGCATCAACACAACTAGGTCTCTCATAACTCAATCGGAATCGAATTTATATCTCTATCCGATCGGAATATAGAGCGGTTAAATCAACAATCATCTAAAACAAGTGCTTATTCATTGATTTGATTCCCACAACCATGCTCAGGCCTTGGGCACACTCAATTGTACAGGCCAAGCCTCTTTCCAATCTAGTTGAGATTCATAACCATAGCTTTCACCAAATCCTGTCACTAGACTTGATTACAACTCATGATTAGAACTCTAATTAAATCAAAATCAATGAGCAAACAGCTATTCCAGATTATATAACAAAAGATAAGAACTTTAGTTGAATGAGTTCCCACATGAAAATCAGGCCATTGTACACAAGGCAATCAAAGCATCTACCATGCCCGGAGTCGATGGTAGATCAATGAACTACACAAGCATAACTAATGCTCAAAAGCTAAGATACTAAGTTAGGATCACTAAGAATCACATGAGTCCGGAGTCATCAAGAGATCCAAGTAAAAACCAAAATAGTACTTGATTCAAACTCATATTGAACTAAAATTCATCAATTAAAACATGAAAGGAAACCTAGGTTGCATCAATCCATAAAAAACGAATCAAAAGCTTTACCTCTTAGCCCTAGCTAAGAGGTTTTAGTTCATCTCTAACATCCTTGAACTAGAAGCCTCTAAAAACATAAAAAATAACTAAAACAGGAAGAAAACTAGAAATTCGAAGTAGAATCCATCTCCCAAGCAATCCCCGCGTCCTAGCATGCCTTGGTATGAAGGGAAGACATGCTTTTATAGCTTGGAGGTGTCCTTTACGCAAGAAAGTTCCAGATTTTGCGTAAAGTTACGCAATTGCACAGAGAAATCCGGCGCCCGAAATAGAAGATTTCCATTTTACACATGGCCGACCGGTCTGGACCGGTCGGACTGGCCTGATCGACCGGTCTTGACCGGTCGGACCTCATTGAGAAGCACTCCAGCAGCTATGGCCGACCGATCTTGACCGGTCGGACTGCCTTGCTGATCAGTCCAACGAGCTTCAATGATGAGGTACCTCTTTCTTCGTTATTTCTTTGTTTCTTTCTTCTTTTCTCTTCTCTCCTTGCTTTGTCTTTCTTTGGTCCTCCTTCAACCTTCATCCAATGAACTTCAATGCTCATAAAGAGCTCTATTTAATCTTGTTCCTACAATCACAAATCATGCATTAGAGTAGTCCTTTAAACATGTAAATCGTGCATAATGAGTGATGAATTGGGATTAGAATATGCGCAATTATGAGCTCAACAGCGACGCGTCGAATTTTTCGGGTCCCACTATAAATAGGGAAGTCTAGGTCATTTTGTCATTTCACTTCTCATTTTCGACGACCAGAGCTCTTGGCCAGCGCGTCGCCTTTTTCTCCAGCGCATTGATTTAATATCGCCAGCGCGTCAAGCAATTAGGTAGTGCGTCGAGTAATTCAGACTCGGGCCTTTTTGTCGATGCGCTACCCACAGCGCGGCCTTTAATCGGACTTGGGATTCTTTCGAATTTTTGAACGCGCCATGGCGTCGTACGTGGGCTAAATGGTCGCGCTAGCCTTGGCGCATTGATAAATTCAAAATTCTCTTTTTATTGACGCGCTAAGGCCAGCGCGTCCTCCTGTGCTTTGTTAAAACTCATTTCATGACGCGCTGAGCCCAGCACGTTGCACTTTTGCATTTTTTCGATGCGCCAGCCCCAGCGCGTACTCGCGTGCCTGGGAAAACCCATTTGATGGACGCGGTAAGGTGTGGTGCTTATGAAAATTCAAACTTGGTGGATTTATCATTTTCTGGACGCGCTGGGGCCGGCGCGTCATGTTTTTTGGACTTGTGAAGTTGCACGATTTTTGCGATGCGCTGGGCTCTACGCGTGCAATTTTGTGACTTGGTGAAATTCACTGAATTTGTTACACATACTGGATCTCGCACGTACATTTTCAAACTTGTTAAGTTGGCCCGATTGTTGAACGTGTCACGGCCGACGCGTATTGATTTCTGAGTTTGAGAAATTGCCCAATTTTGGTGTCCCAATCAAGTACGCTTATCATGGCTTAACGTGCTCATATTCGAGTTCATTTGATCATTGCTCATGATATTTGGGGCTATTGTTTCGGGTGCGTGGAGCCTCACACACCCTCACATTCAACCTGATGGCCTTTGAACATTACCGGGGCGTGTGAAGCCTCACGCACCCGGCCCATAGGCCTTGGTGGAATATGGGGTTTTTGCGAACTTTATACTGTCGATCTGCCGTGTCTCTAAAGGGTGTGAGCCCCTATACCTCTGCTTCGCATTTGCGCATGCGTGCCAGTTGTCCTAGGGAGGCGTAGGGTCTCAAGCACTTGAGAGATTTCTTTGTCGCATCAGCTTAATGGGCAATTCTAATGGCGAATTTAAGTGATGTTTCGAGCGTACCTTTGTATGTCTTTTCTTAGCCTTTCTGACTTTACGCGAGTAGCTTCACGTGCTTTTCTTTTGTCGGACTGCCTCATTGGTTCATCCGTCTTATTTTTTAGCAGACAATGGCCATAACTCGCGCTTCTCTACGCGCGGCCCGGGATTGTATGAGGCGGCTTCTGAACGCTCTAGACCACCCTGAGACTTGGTCATCTCTCGCCGGTCGGCGCGACGAGGTGGCCGAAGCCTTGACCCATCTGGGCGCGGACTCCCGCCCTATTCTTCGAGCTATCCAGAATGTCTCGGTGATGGCCTCCATTTCTGACGAGTGTAAGGAGGCCATTTCTAGCTTCATCGGCGATTCTTCCCTCTTAGAAGAATTGGCGGTCCTCGAGGCTGCGGAGCCTTCTCTGGCCGCTTTTTTTTTATCCCTGTCGAAGCGACTTAGCTTCCTGAAGGAGGAGAAGAGGGAGAGCAGGCGATTTCTAGCTTGGCTTGTCCCATTGGCGGAGGCCGAGTATCCGGATCGCTGCGCTGGCATCTGGAGGATGGTCAGGGAGGCTCTACGGGAACATGACAACCTAGCGATCGACGTCTCCATTATAAGGAACTACGCCAATGCCGAGCACTTGAATTTTGATCTCGTGCAACAATGCATTTCCATCCTAGTGGACTTGATCTTCAAGGAAGCCTAGGTCCAGGCGAAAGTCGATGAGTTGAGGGCTCGGGTTCTCCCGCTGACGCAGGACTGAGATCCTTGCTTTCTGGCTTTGGGGAGGGGTCCCCGCAATTTTGAGTCATTTTACATTGACGGTTGATTTTTAATCATTTAAACAATTGACATTAACAATTTAAACATTTGGAATAGCCCTCATGGTTTGATGAATGCCAATCATATCTTTCTGCTTTACTTCTGTCTTTCCTCGCTTGTGTGTTTGTGATGATGATGTTGTGGTTGTGGATGTTGTTGTTTCATTTCTTTCTTCATTGGTTTCGAATGCGTTCCGCAGTGGCCTGGATTGGCGCTTGTACTTTGTTCACTTGCTGCTTCGTATCCCATTGGATTTTGTAAATGTTTGATTGATTTTATAAGGACATTTTCCCTTTGCCCTGTACTTAAGCCTTTTTCATGCCATTGCAGATTATAATGGCCAGCCATCCTTCACAAGCCGGTCCTTCGGGTCTACCTCAGACTCCGTCAAAGCGTAAGCGTTCCGCCGCTAAGCAGGTTTCAGGCCATCGGCCGAGAATCCGCAGTGGTTCCTTCCGCCGGAGACGTTCAACTTCTATGAACGCATTTTGACTCTTCCGAAGAATGTTTAACGGAAGATACTCTGCAACAAGGCCCTACCGACCCCTCCTAACGAGGGTACTCAAGAAGAATGGGATGCGTGGTACGCTCCTTTACAAGGTTTCCGGACCGACGAGGTTGTTGGGTCTGAAGAGGGTGAAGCGAGCCCAGCTGTGCCTACTCATTCTGCTAAGCGAGGTCGCCCGAAGACGACTGGAAAAAGTGCCAAGCAGGTCTACATGGAGAATCAAGCCAAGTCAAAGTCTGATAGAATGAGGGTTGTCTGGTCCTCCGCGAAGCTGGCAGTGTCATCTCTTGTGATTCGTAACCCCTACACAAAGCAATTCATCCTAGTTCCAAGAGCTTCCAGAGACATCGCTCTCTACCGAGTATCGAGCTATCTAATGTGTGTCGCGCAAACTCATTTTACAGCGTCGACTCCTGGACGTTTATTCCAGAGACATTCGTCAACTGCGCTGTATCCAAGAACGGTACACTACAGTCTGTCCTTAGGGAGAAGGACATGATATTCTTGGAGCCAAACCACGATCCTCACCTGCCATTTCCGACACATTACTACGAGACCTTACGCCAAAGGTTTCGCCCTCTGTCCGACGAGAAAATTTGGCCGACCGGGGGGTTCAGGACCCGAGGACACCTGAGCCCTCACCCTGGCTACGAAGCTTGGGCCAGCCGAATAGTCGAGCAGCATGAAGAGACTTTGAAGCAAGTGGGTCTCCTGCGGGCTGTTCAGGCGACGTCGAGCTACTTTTATCGAGAACCGTGCATCTACAAGGGGTTCTTGAATCACTGGAGCTCTATTACAAACTCCTTCCACATGCTGTACGGGGAAATGAGCATATCGCTCTAGGACTTGTATCGGATAGCCGGTCTTCCCATCCGTGGCAGAATTTTGATGAATGGACGCCCAGCGACGAGGAGCTATCCAAGAAGAAAAAGGGCATCGATGAAGGTTTCTACTCACATAAGTCTCTGGAAGAAATTACGATCAATCGGACCATCTGTCCGATCAATCGGAAAGGGTCCTCCGATCAATCGGAAGGACATCCGATCTATCGGACGAAAAATCCAGAAAATCACATAACTCTCTGGAAGAAATTACGATCAATCAGATCATTTGTCCGATTAATCGGACAGTGTCCTCCGATCAATTGGAAGGACATCCGATCCATCGGATGAAAAATCCAGAATATCACATAACTCTCTGGAAGAAAATACGATCAATCGGACCATCTGTTCGATCAATTGGACAGGGTCCTCCAATTAATCGAAACTAAGTCCGATCAATCGGAGAACCTATTTTTTAGCAAAAAATTCAAAATGAGTTGATACTGATGTTTGATCGATCGGATCCTATGGAGGTGACCGTTTTCTAACCGTTGAAAGTCATCTCTATATATGGAACTCGGTTGGATCTAGAGAGAGTCATCTTGAGCATCATCTAGGGTTTGTTTGTGCTTCCTCCTTGAGATCCCTTTCTCTCATTCCCTTTGATTTATTGAGTTCATACTTCAATCCATGTTGATTTGACCAACATTGAAGAGCATTCAAAGCTTGGATTGAATCATGAACTCAACCCCTTTTTAATGGCTTCTTGACCTACCTCTCAAAGTTATAATCTTGTCATCAATGCCATTAATGGTGGTTTAGGTAGAAGCTACTCCTCATATAAAAGCCATATCCTAATATAGCCTCAACCAAACCCTAATCCCTCACCTTGGAATCTACAAGAAGTCATCCGTAGCAAGGTTGCTGATCGAGGGAGCTGAAGAAGGTATCTTCCGTGCAAGCCGAAGCTTCTTCAACAAAGGCATCATCAAGGGGCTCAATCAGCTAAGTATATTTAGTCTTTCGAGTCCAAGAAACCTCCTCAAAGTTGAGAGTTGGGTTTCAGAGTTTGAAGACCCAAACTCGATAGAGTCCTTGCGTAGGACAAGTCCTTGAGTAGGACAAGCCCTTGTGTAGGACAAAGTGGTTCATGGATTAGTCCTATGGAAGGATGAATCCATGTGTTGAGGTCTAAGTCCTTTTGTAGGCTGTTAAGGTTTATGGTTAACCTCATTTAAAACCATAGAGATAGTGAAATCCGGCCACTCAAGGAGTGAGTGGATCAGCCGGGAATGGAGTAGGTACATAACCGAACCACTATAAAAATCTCTTGTTGTGTGATGAGTGGTTGAACTGCTTTACTTCCTTCACTTGCGTTTTTATTGATTAATATTCTGCATATCTTGTGTTTGAAGTAAGTTCTCTAAGAATACTTCGCATGTTTGTGTTGAGCTCTTAATTATGCATATTCTAACCCCAATTCATCACTCATTGTGCAAGGTTTGTATGGTTTGGAAGCTAATTCAATGCATGTTGTGTGACTACAGGATTGAGGATGGACTCTACTCAATTGAAGATATAATGAGCTCATTTGGAACCATTCTAATAAAGAAAGAAAGAACTAAAGAAGAAAAGGAAGCAGAAGGAAGAAAGAAAGAAAAAATGCAAGAAGAAAAGAGGGCTGACCGGTCGTGACCGGTCGGCCAAGGAAGCTAGACCGGTCAGTGACCGGTCAGCCATGCACATTGGGAATCTACTGAAGACATCCGACCGGTCATGACCAGTCGGACATGACTACTGGAACAGGAGTGAGGACGTCCGACCGGTCATGACCGGTCGGACATGATTGCTGGACCAATATTGAATGAGGCCGACCGGTCATGACCGGTCGGCCATACTTGCTGGAACGTCAATGTAGACGTCCGACCGGTCGTGACCGGTCGGCCATGCGTATTGAGTTAGAAATTTCTAATTTCATCCCGATTTTCTCTGCGCTGCGTAAGTGTTACGCAAGTTCTCGATTCTTCCGAAGTTGTGGAGCTTCCAGACTATAAAAGGACACCTAGGGATCGTTCCTAGGGCATCCTAGAAGGGTTCAAGCGAGGTTGGAGGCTGTGGAAGTGAAGATTGGAGTTTCACAACTCCTTTTGGTTTGCTTTGCTGTTTTCATGTTTTTTTAGAGTTGTTTCATGTTTCCTTGGATCATGAGAAGACTTGAGGATGGTTATGATTGGGAATTGGACCTATAGAAAAGGTGAATGACCTATGCAATGAGCATGCTCAGATCAGCCTAGAGTTGAGTGAACTTTATGCACAGAACTTACATGTTACAGACTTCTGGTTTAACAGTTCTATCATCCGATTAGATAGACCTGACTGGTGATTCTAATTGAGAGAATGGGAAATCACAGCGGATTGAACATCGAGGATTGCTACAAGTGAATCCTCGAACCCCTAGTGCTTTCTTATAATTGTTTACATTCAATTTAGCTTAAACTGTTAATCACACACATTCTATTCAAACTTTGATTGTTAGCTTCAATAGAAACTTGTGGATGAGTTTGTGACATCCTACATAAGTCCCTGTGGATCGACCTCGGTATTACCGAGTTTATTACTACATCGCAACCCTACACTTGGGGAAGCGAACAAGTTTTTGGCGCCGCTGCCGGGGACCTTGACGGTTTTCACAAATTTCTGAAATTAGTATCTATTTAGGACTCTTTTAGATTATTAGAACTAACTTAGTTTGTTTATTTGATTTTTTCAAGGATTTCTAGGAAGCTGGAGAAGATTCAAGGATTTCAAGTGCGAATCAGGTTCTATCCTTCTAAAACCTTACTCTTCTCCTTCTCATAGTCATTCTTATTTTATTCATCTCTTGTAGAGTGGGTGGAGACTCCTTTTGGATCTCTGAAAGGTCGGCCTTTTTGCCACCTGGATTCCTATTGGTCGGCTCTGCCGTCTTGGATCACCTTGTGCTCAGGGATTTCTTTTCTCATCTCTACTCCTCTTTCTCCTTTTTCTGTGCCTTTTCTCAAAAGATTCAAAGAGTGGGTGGGGTGTTCTCTGAACCCCTATTGACCAGGAGAAATCGGTCTCTATCTTTGTTTTTGGCCTAGCCATTGCAAGACACCTTGTGCTTCGGTCTTAGAGAAGAGTAAAGAAAAAGAAGGAAGAATTCTTTTTCCTTTCTTTTGTTTCTTATTTTTGATTTTGCATGCCACATTGGGCTCGGGATTCCAATAACCGACTCATAAGTGAAGGGGGGATAGTAGAAGGGATTGATAGAGAGCCACGTGCTAGGAGACATCTAAATTCTCCAATTTTATCTGAAAGTATGGCTACAAATCAACCTAACCCGGTTCAAAACCAAACCGAAACAGGGGAGAATGTGGTTGAGAATGTTCCTCGACCTAGGACTTTACGTGATTTCTTGCAACCTGCAAGAACAAGCACTCCCTCATGCATAGTATTTCCACCAAATGCAGGGAATGTGGATTTGAAACCGGGAGTGATCAATCTTCTCCCTAAATTCCATGGTTTAGACAGTGAAAGTGCCTATCAACACTTTAGGGAGTTTGATGAGGTAATCACCACCATGCACTTTGCAAATGTGACTGAAGATGTAGTAAGACTTAAATTCTTCCCTTTCACTCTTAAGGATAAAGCCAAAGGTTGGCTGTATGCATTAAGGCCAAGATCAATCGAGTCATGGAACGACATGCACAGAGAATTTATAAAAAAATTCTTCCCTACTCACAAAACGAACATGCTTAAGCGCCTTATCATGAACTTTGCCCAAAAGGAGGATGAAACCTTTTCCCAATGTTGGGAGAGATTCAAGGACCTATTAAATGCATGCCCACATCATGGCTATGAAAATTGGCGGATTATAAGTTTTTTCTATGAAGGACTAATTCCATCCATGCGCCAATTTATAGAGATGATGTGTAATGGGGAGTTCATGAATAAGGATGCTGATGAAGCATGGGATTATCTGGAAGAATTGGCTGAAAGTGCACAATCTTGGGACACACCTAAACCAACAAATTCCAAGATTGGCCAACAAATGGAAAAGGAGGAATGTATGTCCTATCAGAAGAAGATAGCATAAGTGCACGGTTGGCTAGCCTTACAAGAAAGGTCGAAGCCATGGAATTAAGAAAAGGGGAAACAATCAACTCCACTGAGGTTGAAACTGTTTGTGGAATTTGTGCTGGAAATCAACATGCTACACCCGATTGTCCCACAATTTCAGCAGTCCAAGGCATTTTACAGGAACAAACAAATGCCATAAACAGTTATCAGCAGCAATATGGTGCTCCAAACTCAAACACGTATAATCCTAATTGGAAGAACCATCCCAACTTCAGTTGGAAGAATGGGCCCAATGCAAATGCAAACAACACTCCAAAAGTATCACTAGAAGAGATGTTGGGTGCATTTGTATCAGTCCAAAATGAGCAAAACAAGACAAACTCTCTAAAAATAGATGGGTTCATGCAAGAGCAATTGAAATTCAATCAAAACTCAAACCAAGCCATCAATGAATTGAAAACATCTTTGGCTAGAGTTGAAGCCCACCTTAGTGTTAGAGAGAAGGGCACACTCCCTGCCCAACCTCTTCCTAATCCAAGGACCCAATATGAGATACAAGATGCAAGCTCATCCTCCCACCATACGGAACATGTCCAAGCTATCACCACTTTGAGAAGTGGGAAAGAAATTGATAAATCCAATCCGGTGAAGGCCCCCAAGCCTAAGGATCCGGAAATTCCCAAAGAGGATGATAGCCCAAACAATATTCCACAAGAGAAAGAACCGGAAAGACAATACAAACCAGTTGCCCCATTTCCACAAAGGTTGATTTCACCTAAACCTTTAGATAAAAATCTGGAGATTCTGGAAGTTTTCAAGCAGGTGAAGATCAACATTCCGCTGTTGGATGCAATAAAACAAATACCATCTTACGCCAAATTTTTAAAGGAATTGTGTACAATCAAAAGGAAACATAATGTTCACAACAAAGTGCTTTTGGCTGAGAATTTGAGTGCCATCATCAAACAAGAGGTGCCCCAAAAATACAAAGATCCGGGTAGTCCAACCATATCATGCATCATAGGAGACTACCAGATTAAACAAGCCCTACTCGACTTGGGGGCAAGTGTGAATCTCATTCCATACTCGGTCTACGAACAACTTGGGTTAGGTGAATTGAAACCCACCAAAACCACACTCCAACTTGCTGATAGATCCATCCGGATACCGAGAGGAATGGTAGAGGATGTCCTAGTTCAAGTTGATAAATTCTACTATCCAGTAGATTTTATTGTCTTGGACACACATCCCGTGATAGGCACCGGTACTCAAATTCCTGTCATACTTGGAAGGCCGTTTCTAGCTACCTCAAACGCCATTATCAATTGTAGAAACGGACTGGTACAAATGTCCTTTGGAAATATGACTCTTGAGCTTAATATATTTGAGTTATGCAAACAACCGCGGGAAGTTGATGATGATATCCACGAACTAAACATGATCGAATCATTCGTGGAAGATACAATCCCCTTGTCACTATTTTCCGACCCTTTAGAGGCATGTGTGGCCCATCTCCATGATATGATTGATAATACAACACAAGAGATGGATGCCATTCTAGATGTGATGCTTGTGCGTGAAAATAAAAGATGGAGGGCCCCAATTGAACCTTTGCCTATAAATGAGAACAAGGCCCTCCCATCCAACATTAAGGCACCAAAACTCGACCTAAAACCATTGCCAAGTGAGCTAAAATATGTCTATTTAGGTCGAGATGAGACATATCCAGTGGTGATTTCTTCCCACTTGGATGAGGAACAAGAGAGTAGGCTAATAGCCACTCTATTAGAGCACAAGAGTGCCATCGGATGGACAATTGCGGATCTCAAAGGCATAGACCCACTGATTTGCACTCACCGCATACATCTTGAGGAAAATGCAAAGACATCCCGGCAACCACAAAGACGACTAAATCCAAATATGAAGGATGTGGTTAAGGCCGAAGTGGTGAAACTATTGGATGTAGGTATCATTTACCCAATATCTGATAGCCAATGGGTGAGCCCAACTCAAGTGGTGCCAAAGAAATCCGGAATAACCATCATAGCCAATGCCAATAATGAACTCGTAACAACTAGAGTCACTACCGGTTGGAGAATGTGCATTGACTACAGGAAGCTAAACACTGTCACGAGGAAAGACCACTTCCCCCTACCGTTTGTTGATCAGATTTTAGAACTGTTGGCGGGTCATTCCCACTTTTGCTTTCTTGATGGCTATTCAGGGTACAACCAAATAGAAATTGCCCGTGAAGATCAAGAAAAGACTACATTCACATGTCCATTCGGTACTTTCGCCTATCGACGAATGCCGTTTGGACTATGTAATGCCCCTGCCACCTTTCAGCGTTGCATGATGAGCATCTTTTCTGACATGGTGGGGACCATTCTTGAAGTCTTCATGGATGATTTTTCTGTATTTGGTTGTAACTTTGATGAGTGCCTCAAACACTTGAAATCTGTGCTAAAAAGATGTGAAGAAAAGAACCTTGTACTCAATTGGGAAAAGTGTCACTTCATGGTTCAAAAGGGAATTGTACTTGGTCACATCGTTTCACAAAATGGAATTGAGGTGGACAAGGCGAAAATTGATCTTATCTCTAACCTCCCACCACCAAAAAGCATACGAGATATACGGTCCTTTTTAGGACACGCAGGATTTTATAGACGGTTCATAAAGGATTTCAGTTCACTCTCTCGTCCTTTATGCAACCTACTTCAAAAGGAAAATTCATTTGAGTGGAGTGAAGAATGTCAAAAGGCCTTTACCACCCTTAAAGGCATGTTGACATGCGCCCCAATAATGCAACCACCTGATTGGAGCCTTCCTTTTGAGATTATGTGCGATGCTAGCGACTATGCTATTGGGGCCGTGTTAGGCCAAAGAAAAGATAAAAAGCCATGTGTTATCTACTATGCAAGTAGAACCCTAAACTCAGCCCAGGCAAACTACACCACTACTGAAAAGGAACTTTTAGCAGTAGTTTTTGCCTTGGAAAAGTTTAGATCCTACTTGATTGGATCCAAGATCATCGTATTCACCGACCATGCCGCGCTTAAGTATCTTCTCTCTAAGAAGGATGCTAAACCACGGTTATTAAGATGGATCCTCCTACTCCAAGAATTCGACTTAGAAATACGTGATAAGAAAGGAGTAGAGAATGTAGTAGCTGACCACCTCTCTCGACTTGTCCTCACTGATTCCCCTAAAACGACTGCAATCAATGACATGTTTCCTGATGAACAACTTTTTGCTGTTTTCCAATTGCCATGGTATGCGGACATTGCTAATTATCTTGCTACAGGTACAATTCCTACATATTGGAAAAAGCAAGATAAGGATAGATTCTTCTCAGAGGTACGGAAATTTCTATGGGACGACCCATACTTGTTCAAGTATTGTCCCGACCAAATCATAAGGAGATGTGTCCCAGATAATGATCAACAAAGTATCATCTCCTTCTGTCATTCTCAAGCCTGTGGTGGCCATTTTTCAGCCAAAAAGACCACAGCGAAAATTCTGCAATGTGGGTTTTATTGGCCCACCATGTTCAAAGACACACATGAGTTTTGCAAAGCATGTGAACCTTGTCAGAAACTAGGAGGAATCTCCCGTAGAAATATGATGCCACTTAATCCCATTTTAATTATCGAAATTTTTGATTGTTGGGGCATCGATTTCATGGGCCCATTCCCATCTTCTTTTGGAAATTTATACATCTTACTTGCTGTTGATTATGTCTCCAAATGGGTCGAGGCCATTCCTTGCCGGAATAATGACCATAAAACGGTCATTCGATTTTTAAAAGAAAATATTCTTTCCCGGTTTGGAACACCTCGAGTCATCATAAGTGATGGAGGGTCTCACTTTTGCAATCGCCCTTTTGCAGCCTTAATGAAGAAATATGGCGTTACACACAAAGTGAGCACTCCCTATCACCCACAAACTAGTGGACAAGCTGAGATATCCAATAGGGAGATTAAACACATTTTGGAGAAAACGGTGAATCCCGATCGCAAGGATTGGTCACTTCGACTTACCGATGCGCTTTGGGCTTACCGTACTGCCTTTAAAACCCCTATTGGAATGTCTCCCTATAGACTTGTCTATGGGAAGGCTTGTCACCTACCTGTGGAATTGGAACATAAGGCATATTGGGCTATTAAGAAGATGAATTTCAATTCTGACAAGGCAAGCTCGTTACGCAAACTACAATTGAATGAACTTGCAGAAATCCGGAATGACGCTTATGAGAATGCGAGAATTTACAAGGACAAGACAAAGATATTCCATGATAAGAATATTCTTCGCAAGACATTCACAATCAACCAAAAAGTCCTTATGTATAATTCTCGCTATTTCCGGGAAAACTAAAATCTCGATGGACCGGTCCCTACATTGTGCAAACTGTCTATCCGTATGGGACTGTCGAGCTGTTGAATCCGAGGAACGGCAACATTTTCAAAGCAAATGGGCAGCGATTAAAGCCGTTCTTTGAGAATTTTCCTTCAGAAGGTATGTCCTTACCCCTGAATGATCCTGTGTATCAGGATGATTGATCTCCTAGTCTGATGGAGGTATAGAGTAGTTAGGATTAGGACTTTGCTGCTTTTGTTTTCGTTTTCATAGGTTTGTTAGAAGGAGGAAGATTTCCAATGTTCACTCTCTCAGGTAATATCATTCCTCACTCCCTTTTATTTTCAAATTGCTCTCATGTTTTGCTCATTGCGCATCTTTTACATTGAGGACAATGCACGATTTGGTTGGGGGGTGTAGGACCGCTTGGATGAATCCAGCATTTTGCAACATCTCAAGCAATTATGTGGAAATTTTTTGTGGAAATTTTTCGATTTTTTTCAAAAATTCGAAACTCTTTTGGAAAACATTGGTTCTATGCATTCGAGTTGATATGAGCATAAGAGGAGGAGATATGAAGTGTATAAGGCTGGATGTCTGGAATCTCTCATTGCATAATGGTTTTATATGAGAACTCCCCTATTTTTGTGATTGATAGAAAATCTGAACACTTTTACACCTAGTTCACATTACACGATTTTCATGAGTTGAAGGGATTATGTGATTTAGGGATGAGTTAGACTTTGAATTAAGGTATTGAGAAATCAGGCCGGGGTACTTTGTCATCCTTGTCCATGGGAGAATAATGAAAGATATGGATTTCTAAAAATCCTATCTAATTTAAAAAGAAAAGGAAAAGGAAGGATGAAATTGGGAATGTGGAAAAACGGTGGAAAATTCCGATTAGGGCTACCTACTACCAGCCGGGGGATGGTCTACCCGTAACCAAAGCCGGAAATGGGACGTAGTGTGAAAGTCGTCGGAAGGACGGTAAGGCAATTTCCTGTCATTGGCTTGATGTGGCTCTATGTACCTTGAGTTCTATAGTCTAGTTAATCTATGAAGAAGATAATCCTAGAAACTCGTGGAATGAATTTTCACTACCCACACTAGGATGAATTTGTTCAATTCCTCTATTTATCAACCAATTAGTGGGAATCTCATATGAATGCCTATCATGTCTTGAGGATTTATGGTGCCAACCTTGACGCCTAATTTCTCTGAATCTTACACTTGTGAACCCTGGAATGTATAGAAGGATGGTTTCTGAAGAGAGTTGAGTTTAGAAGAATGAGATTAGCTTCACGCATGTTTTGCTCGGGACTAGCTAAATGCTGGTTGGGGGGTGTGTTGAGCTCTTAATTATGCATATTCTAACCCCAATTCATCACTCATTGTGCAAGGTTTGTATGGTTTGGAAGCTAATTCAATGCATGTTGTGTGACTACAGGATTGAGGATGGACTCTACTCAATTGAAGATATAATGAGCTCATTTGGAACCATTCTAATAAAGAAAGAAAGAACTAAAGAAGAAAAGGAAGCAGAAGGAAGAAAGAAAGAAAAATGCAAGAAGAAAAGAGGGCTGACCGGTAGTGACCGGTCGGCCAAGGAAGCTAGACCGGTCAGTGACCGGTCAGCCATGCACATTGGGAATCTACTGAAGACATCCGACCGGTCATGACCGGTCGGACATGACTACTGGAACAGGAGTGAGGACGTCCGACCGGTCATGACCGGTCGGACATGATTGCTGGACCAATATTGAATGAGGCCGACCGGTCATGACCGGTCGGCCATACTTGCTGGAACGTCAATGTAGACGTCCGACCGGTCGTGACCGGTCGGCCATGCGTACTGAGTTAGAAATTTCTAATTTCATCCCGATTTTCTCTGCGCTGCGTAAGTGTTACGCAAGTTCTCGATTCTTCCGAAGTTGTGGAGCTTCCAGACTATAAAAGGACACCTAGGGATCGTTCCTAGGGCATCCTAGAAGGGTTCAAGCGAGGTTGGAGGCTGTGGAAGTGAAGATTGGAGTTTCACAACTCCTTTTGGTTTGCTTTGCTGTT